>OZ026614.1:87410566-87438066 GCA_964020975.1 Hermodice carunculata | reverse complement strand
TACTTAACCCTTAAAGTGCTAGTCACTGCTATAGTTGCTTTCTCATTACCATTAAACATATAATTGTTAAAAGAGTCAAACTGCTCACGAAGATACCTTTCATTCAAATACCAGCAAGCCTTGTCTGAAGCAAAAAGTAGTCTTAGTCAACAGCTTTCCTCGGGACACTTTGCGTGCAATGCGCGCAAAGGGTCCCGTGGAAAGCTGTTGACTCAATCTTAAATCAGCACTTTAAGGGTTAATTTATACTGTCCGCTATGTTGGCAGGTGTCACCAACCTATATATGCAAATTGAAAATTTGAGTATCTGCAATATTTTGGAAGATATGGAGCTTTTAAAATTTTAATTGCCCCTAAATTTGCATACTTTTGAACATCATGACTATTCCAAATGAGATGCACAATTTCACTGGTTAGGTCAGTCATCATAGCAAGTTTGGTGGTTTTCAGAAAAATAATGTTCGAGAAAATCTCCAGACCAACTTGGTTGTGAAGAAAGAAAGAAAGAAAGAAAGAAAGAAAGAAAGAAAGAAAGAAAGAAAGAAAGAAAATTCCAGTGTTTACTAATACAGTGAAACCTCTCTAAAGTGGGCACTCTCGGAACAGAGAAAAGTCACCCATAGGACAAGAGAAAAGTGCCCACTCCGAAGAGAGGATCAGCCCTTCTGCGCAGTATGGATGAGTATGTGTGCATATATATATATACAGTGCATACATATTATAATTCAAGGGGATGTGCACAGTGTATACATGCAATACAAAACTGTCTTTCTTCCTTTATTACATAAACAGGTTTTAACAGAAGCTGTCAAAAAAACTACATAAACATGTACCTGTGAACCAAGACAAAACTATACTGTCTCAGTATTGGCTATGAAGAACAGGCTTCATCTCACTGGTTACAAGAAAACAAAGACATGAAAGTGTCCACTGAGATGACACAAATTCTATCCTTCTTGGTGTGGCCGACTCAGCTCTGTATGTAGTCTATTTTTAACAGGCTTGTTCTGCCTAGAAGTCTGGAGCTTGAGTTCCCTTGGGACTGATAAGCTCAACACACTGACATTGCCTCACGCAAAAGCAGGCCAGCTAGGACACCAGTTGCATTGACAGGTCTGTTCTGCATGAACAAAAAGAGATACTATGTATTTTATTTAGAACCTCATTACACAGTTGTTGGGAGTCCCCCCCCCCCCCCCCCCCAAGTTGCTACAAGGCCCAAACCTTCCAAAGCTACACTTAACATGCATGGATAGAAAGCTGTGAGACAGGTTCAAGCTAATTAATTATGATAGCAAAATGGTTGCCTGGCACCATGGAGGTCAAGCAATAGGTCATACAACAAGCAGTTCAAGGCCTGTATGTGTATTGGGGAGAAATTTGGTGAATTTAGTGTACACTAAAATTCCCCAAGTTTTGTTTGTATGATATTGGATTTGCCAGTTGTCTCAAACCCATATGTGTAAGTTACACTAAAAGCCCAGAAAACATCTTAAAGCAAACTTTCTTCTTTAATTTAGTCTTATGGTATCTTATTTAAGACTCTTAAGATGGTCTAAGATCTTTTTCCTGCCCAGTCAGAAAAAGAGAAAGTGAGTAAGACCCAGTAAGAGGAAATCAAGTCATGCTATGACCATGAGAGAAAGGAGCAGAGGCAGTCAGTCAATTTTCAGACCAGGTAAGACCTTCAGTGGCTGCCTCATTAACATAATGAGATGATAAGAGTATATTCAGACTTGGAAAGACATTTGGCAACTGGCTCATTAGCATAAGAGAAAGGCCTGGGGGTGACAAAACTATTATAAGATCTGGTAAGATGTTTTGGGGTTAGGGTAATTAACACAAGTAACATGATCAGATTTAACAAGACCTTGTAATATGTAGGCACTAGGATGTCCACAAAGTGTCACAAAACAGTATACTCTATATATGCACTATCTTACTGAGCATGCCATGGGCGTGCTTGATTGGCAATTCCAGAACCAGATTCTCGCTGTTCCGGTGATTCTGCCAATCGAATGAAAACGAGGTGGCTTTGAAATTTAAAATGGCGTCACGTCAGTTGACATTGGCGACCACATGTGTAGTGGCAAAAGAAAAATTTAGTTCTGACGAGGGAAGGGTAAATCGCAGGGACAATTTTGGAGTGACACTACTACTAGCACCTACAGCAGCATTATAAGTGCCTATAAGGCTTACTGCTTCATAGACAGTCTCACAAATTGACAGAATACTGACGGGAAGAAATACCTATTTCGGTACTTGGACATTCGTGATTGACTGAAAAACTTAGCCGTAATCTGTGAATCAGGGTAATTCCTTGTTATGCGTGATGATCAAAATAAATACTAGTGAAATATGATTGGACTCACGTAATTTACAAATAATCGTTATTGAATTCATTATTTTATTATCGATAAGAACCGGCCAGATGGCTGGCAGCGATACACGGGGACACAATTGCTTGAAGACGCCATTTTGATTACGTCACGATTCCCTTCACTCCTACTGAAAAAAGGAGTAACTGGAATCGTTCCGGAACAGTGTTCCGTGCCACTCGATTCGCATTCTGGGTGTGCGGGATGTTCTGAACTGTCAATCGAGCAGCACCTATGATTTTCCTTTCCAACAATGCATTGCGCCATGTTTAAAATGGCGATCAACATGTGTGCATGCATGCCTTCGTGTTGCATTTGGATTTATAACTAACGATGATAACTGCTTCAGACACAACCGAGCGGGCAGCTTAAAGTTAAGACAGTAAGTCATCTGTTGACTTTACTGCAAAATAACGGCAACGTTGGCCAGCTTTTCTGTTAACTTACAACTTGGTTACGGTTGATTAGAACGACCGGTTTTATACGCATGGTCGTTTGGGGGCTGATTTTGCTGGTCTTTGGTCGCGTGTCACTGTTTGTCTAGGACTATAGGGCTGTCCAGCTGGAGCAGTGTACCAAAATTTTGCATCACAGATCTTGAAAATCGCTACAGAATTTATTCAGAACAAGTGTTTCTCGTGTGAAGAAATAAATAGAGAAAATGCACCAGGAAATATAAATTTGCTGCTACAGATAAGTTGGACAGCGCCGTGGTCTTTCGCGTCAGGTCATTTAACATTGCTAAAGCGCCCCTGCCAAGGAAATCTGGTCGTTTTGACCAGGTGGGGAATGGGGTCGGTAATTGCAGGTACTACTGTACCATGATTATACCATGCAGAACCTGCCAGGGTATATCAAATACAGTGAATGTAAGAACATTTTAAAAAAAAAAGGGTGAAATCATTCTCGATGTATGAGATGGGAGTACTGGAGAGGGACCACTTTATATATTTATAATTTCAGTATTTTAGTGTTATAATAATTACGCCTTTGGTGCTTATATTTATTTATTCACATTTTAATTTATTGAAAATTTAGATCTTTTAATTCATGAATTAAAGCATTTCACCTACAAACCTGTGGAAAAAACTTAATATTTTTTTCTAATTTTATACTTGCATTTGCGCTATTTTCATGTTGTGGTCCACCACGGAAATAAGCCAAGGCAAGATTCCTTAGGTATTTGGTGCTCGCATTTCATGCATCATACTTTGGTGTGCTTTCAGCAATTATATTGCACTATCCTGGCAATTGTGTACATAAAATATTATCAATCAACATTCAGTGATAAAAGTTAAGTACATTCAGGCCTAGTGATTATCTTAACCCTTAAACGATCAGACCGGTCGTTAACGACCGGTAGTCACGTGATTTTATGCTGGGCTCACACTAGCTTAGCCTTACTTGTGTAAACAACCCATAAATCATCACCAAACTGTGCACAGACAGCTGTTGTTTCCCCCACGAAGCACATCGATCTCTTTATGTATACCACTCCCTCTAGCGTCCCTGCTAATCGTCAAGGGGATTCCCCGGTGATTCCCTTGAGGTGCGTGATGTCACGAAGAGGGCAGCATCCACTACCAGTTCAGCTGCAGGTGTCCGTCAATTACGTAAAAGTGCCGAGGCTATTAACCTTAGTCAGGAGTTGGCAGGGAGAGATTATGTAAAGGGGGGGCAGTGAAGTCAATGTGGGGTGTGAGGATGTAAGTATTTTGTTTATGAGGCTGGAGCCCACAGGCATATCAACGGACCATGTGGTTCCACGGTGGGTCCTATACCCAGTCATTCATGCTCGTTGCAGCCGATCACTCACACAATCACTGAGTCATGCAATGTCCTTGCTCTTTCCAAGTATCCCCTAATATGTTTCCCTGTCAAACCTGTGTTTATCAATAAACTTTATGAATAAGACCTTTTGCCTTGGCCCAGTTCTGGAACCTTGCATTTAAACCTAAATTGTTTCTCTGAATGCACTCAATTATTTACACGGGGTGGGGGGGGGGGGAGGAGGAGGAGGAGGATGGTTGCAGATACATGATAAATATTGCTGTCAGTCTCAAAGACTGTGACAGGCAGCCAATATGGAGGGCCTACTTTGCCTTTTGCACTAGAATTGATGACTATTATTGCATGTACACTGTATACATGCATGGTGTCATCCACATTTGCAAACTACATATCAGTATAAGGCCTGGCACATATGATTGTGGATCCAACTTCTTTCCATGGCAACATATTAAAATGGGGGAAAACCACCAATTTTCCATAAAAATACTGCAGTGTTGTTTTATTTCAGTCATTTTCTTACATAATATTTAACCTGGAACATAATGTATGAATAGTTATTGTGACTAATTTTGTTGTGCAAAGTAACTGCCTGCTACCGGCTCTGCAGACTTATGTAAAAATGCAGTTTTTTCCGGTTTTTAGCCAAGGACAAGCAACATTTTAACAGTTGCTATGGAGACAGTTCATGTGATCATGTTTTATTTTCAAAGTTTACTGAAAGTTTATTTCTCTGGTTATCCAAATACCATGCATATGTTGAGAAAAGGGTGCTTCACATAAAATGAAGAGATACTTTGTTCTCTTATTTAGCAGATTTTAAATGTTTTTTTGCCATTTATTAGTGTTTAAAGTGGTTGCCATGGCAACCAGTCACGTGACTATGAGCAATTTATTGCACATGATGAAACTTTGCATTCCGGGTATCACAATGATATATACTTTTGGTATGCTACAAAGAAAACTGTTCCTAGTGCACTGTGCTCAATGAAAATCGTTACTTTTATTTTCACTGGTACAAAAATTAACCTGACCCTTTAAGGGTTAATGTTTTTCCTCTTGCGTCTTGTAGAGAAAATACACAGCTAACTAATTGCAAGATAATTTATCTGTTAATTTTCCCCAAATTAATAAACATAATATGTGTGCGAAAATTTCCTAAAGCGTTGCATGTATGAATATAAATTTGTCTTATCTTAATTGATAACATGGTGATGGCCTTTTTTGAATTGATCTTTTCCTAGTTTTTGCTTATTTCATCAGATTTTTGTACAATCTGAGGGGAAACAGCAAATCAGTAAAATAATGACAGAAATGTTTGGATTTCGTCAACCATGTCAAGGCAAGATTTTCCACTCGAAACTCGCCAGAATGCACCATATTGCGTGCTCAAATTCAAAAATTTTCGGCGGGGGGGGGGGGGGGGAGTCCCCTGACACCCCCCCCCCCCCCCCCCCAGCATGCCTTTGGCCCTTTCAGCCGCGTAGGTCTCATTTGGGCCACTGAAAAATTTACGTACTTTGGGGGCCACTTGGGTCTCTGACTGAGTTTGTAGCACTGGCCTTGGTCGATCAATGTTTATTAGGGAAGGGCGGCTTAAAAATACTTTTTTTCCATCAATTTTAGGATTTGGCCTTTTTAGTAGGGTCTGTCAGGTTACCGGAACCACATATATATTTTTGTTAGGCCTTCGGTGACTTGGGCATTTGCTGAAACATGTTCCGAATGGATGTTCTTTCCCCTTTTATACATTACCTCTTTTGACGTCAGTTTAATTAGTCACCTGAGCACAGCCGGAGGCACTTGTCTGACATCAAAATGCATCCAATATCCGATAACCCATATTTTGGCGTCACTCGGTACCCGATACGAATATCCGATACCCAGTATTGGAAGTAAAACAAGATACACTTTTAGACTATGAACTCTAAAATCCAAGACTACAATGTACACTGTAACCGGGATAAGACATTCAGGGTAAATTCCGGGTCTGCATATTAATTTGACAGCATAAAGGATTATATAATATATTTAAAGTATTTAGACCCAATGTTGAGTCTATAAATGATGGATGAATCTCGTCTCTTTTAAAGTTTCAAGAAAAATACAAATTGAAGTCGATATAATGCTAATTAGACGAGTTTTCAGTCCTGTATTTGATACCAATATACGACAAAGTAGGAACGGTCCAATTTGCTCGGTATCCAACCATTTTAATTGCTCCTGTATTTGATGTCCCATATGATCTGGAAAAAGCTGATATCTACAATGAATATTGGTCCTGTAATTTGTGGCTTAAAAGGTGCCCACCTGTATATGAGGCTCGTTTTTATCACGAATGCGTCCCGAATAAGTCCTTTTCACGTGAAGCTGGTCATGTGTCTGTGAATCAAAACATGTGAGTTTTGACCAGAATATAAGTGTCGCGTTCATTTCTCGTCCTTAACAATGTAATCTTAACCTGCTCAACAAAAAGAGTTAGGTGCTTCAGAAAATTCTTTGGTGACATCATAGTCAGGTGACTATATGAGGATATCGTCTTCGACATGATGAAACACTGCAATTGCCCATCAATGAACATTAATTTCTGATGTTACATGCTGTTTGCAATTTGATGCAACCTGCCAAAGCTGTAGGTCTTTGCATTGACTGTCATCACAAGCAGAAATCAGTCACGAAGTCAGACTGAGATCATTATGTTTACTGTTCGTCAGTGTTTGAACTACGAGTAGTGGGATTGTTTTGCCTAAGGATGATTCAGATGATGATCAATTTTCGTTTAAACCTGACACTAAGGACATTTGCCTTGATATGTTTAAAAGCTGTACTGTGTGTCAGTTAACACTTACAGTTATGCCTGGAAAAAATTGCATGAGTCTGCGATTCACTCTTATGATTTTTCACCATGTGTACGTACACCGATCCTGAGAACAACGACGCGCATAATAGATTGACATATTCACTCAATGAAAAGGAGCTACGGTGTAATTTTTGTTGTGTGGCATATGATATTACTACTTAGGCTACTATGGACGACACCACGAGCAGCAGTGGGTTCTTGTGTCAGAAGAAATAAAAAAAAATACGAGGCGCACAGTGGTTTTTTATTCATTATGACACAAGAACCAACGACTACGAGTGGCGTTTCCATTTTAAACCATGCTGCATGTTGTACATGATTTTAGGAAAGTAACCTTCATACGTACTTTGAATATTTTGTTCAACAGTCTTACAAACTACATTACTCCATGCTCCTGGTAAAAAGAAAAGGAAAAAAACGCTTCCAACCCCACCCTGTGTGGGGATTTGCTTATTTTATTGTACCAGTGCTTTTTTCAGCTCTTTTGGGAGGACGTGGTGGTCGTCCTGAAAGGGCTTTTTTGTTTGAAGGTTGCATGCGTCACCAGCGGTTGTGACCACCACACTTCTTCAAGCAAGCCTGGACCCTCGTTGGCATGCTGCTTGGTGAGCTTGGCTATCTCGGCCTATGGAATTTGGTTCCACTGGTGTGTGAGGCGTAGCCGCAAATATGTGGCCTTCGAGGGGGCAGCAGGGTATAGGCGCAGTCAGTTGAAGAGCGAAGCGACTGGAGGGCCCTCTAACTCACTGCGCCTATACCCTGCTGCCCCCTCGAAAGCCACATATCTGCGGCTATGTCAGGTGGTCCTTAGTGGCCCCAGGTTCGTTGTACCATAGAGTTCTTATACAGCGTATAGTTACTCGATGGTTGTACTCGTCCTTGGCCAAGTACATCCCCGAGTACATCCCATAAATGTTTAATGGGGGACAGGTCAGGAGATCGGGCTGACCATGGCAAGATTTAGATGTTGTATTGCTGGAGATACTGCATACTGACTCGTGCAGTATGTGGCCATGCATTGTTTTGGTGGAACAGCAGCCCAGGATGTTGGTAGAACCACTTGGCGACTTTTGGCAGGATGTCATCCACATGGCGCTGGCCTGTTATGGTCCCATTTACCCTGATGAGTTGTGTCGCGGTCATTGCCCCCCCCCCCCCACACACACACACGGCAGATCATGACGCTGCCTCCTCCATAGCTGTCATGCTTCACCATGCATCCACCCACAAATCTCTGTGAAGGCATCTAATACAATATGTCTAACCTTTATGCCCTCCACCCGCACCCCCAATTTGGAAACCAAGGCAACATCGTGACTCGTCCGACCACATAACACTGCTCCACTAATCTTTGGTCCAATCAGCATGTTCCTGACACCACTGTATCAGTCCATCCTTGTGTGCAAGACCGACAGAGATGCCATTGACAGGGCGGCATGACCTCAATTTGGTCGAAACCAGTCTCCTGTTGATTATACGTCGTGATGCTGTAATGTTGCAGGCCTGGTGCCACTTCTGACGAAACCTCTCCGCCAACAGGAATCTGTGTCTCATAGCGTCCTGCACCAGGTAACGTTCGTCCATGCCATCTGAAAGTCCTGGTCTTCCAGATCCAGCTCTCCGCTTGCACCATCTTGTTTCTTGAAAAGGGACCCTCTTCCTCACTCTGTACTACTGACCTGGAGCTCCCCATTCTCTTGGCTACCTCACACTGGGAAAGACCAGGCTCCAACATGCCAATGACACTGCCTCTGTCGAATTCAGAGACCTTTGAGTAACCTGTACGCTGTGGCATCATAGATTCACATGGATCCCTGTGTTGCCAGTGGCCCCAAAAGCACCCCAATACCAGACACATGCACGTTTCGCACCTTCGTGGCTGTTATATCATTTCCAGGACATCTTGTGTTTGTGTGACCAGTCAGGCATACTCCTAGCTATCCTGTCCATGTTACATACCAGTCCATGTGACATCCATGTTTGCTGCACAAACTAATAGCGGAGCACATGTTAAACCAATTGGTGTGCCTGTTGTTCTTTTGTTTTTTGTTTTTGTTTTGTTTGTTTGTTTGGTTTTTTTTTTTTTGTTTTTGTTTTTTATTTTGTTTTTGTTGTTTTTTTGTTTTTGTTTTTGTTGTTTTTTGCCAGACTGTGCGCACTGTGGCATTGTTTTAGTTTGAGGGATTACTTTCATATTTCTTTGTCAAAGATAAAGTGCCAAAAGTTCTACTTCAGCCCATTCACAAATTTTTGGTACTCCATTGCATATATTTTCCATATATTCTAAATAAAAGTACATAGTTTTGTACACATATCTTTCTTAGATTTATGGTAATTTCAGCCAATCACTACCTGATGTGCGGCATCCATGCTTGTTTGATCATGCGCAGAACATACACATGATCCCGCACACATGTCCGACCTAGACCAGTTCATAGGACTCTGGTTTATTTGGTTGACTTCGAGAAGCGCACCCTGCTTTGTTTACATTTTGTGTGCGACCACTTTGGCTGGATTACACGTGGAAGGATCAGAAAGTAAAACACAGGATGTGCTTGGATTTAATTCAAAAATGTAACTGCCAGCAAACTAAAAATGCACGTTTCACCACTGATGTGACATTTTAGGTAAAAGATTTGCATTGTTCAGCACAATCCATGCTGTAATCACTAGTGTTAGCTGTGGCATCCATTGTAAACATGAAGGCATGGGACAGACTTGGCCACTAGCTGATCGGACAATTGGGTTTTAATGAAAAATCTAACTGCCAGCAAACTAAAAATGCACGTTTCACCACTGATGTGACATTTTAAGTTAAAGATTTGCACTGTTCAGCACAATCCATGCTGTAATCACTAGCACTAGCCATGGCCCATGGCATTCCTTGTAAACATGAAGGCTTGGGCCAGACTCGGTCACTAGCTGATTGGACACTCGGGCCATCAATGGAAAGGACGATTAATTACAGTCCGGAAAAGTTCGGTACATCTGGGTATGAACAGTTCTATGGTATACAAACTTGTCCCAACCGATTTTCCTTTTATGCCAGTCAAGGCTGGTTCCTTTTTAAAAGGAAACTTGTTTTTTTTTTTTTGTTTGTTTGTTTGTTTTTTTGTTTTTTTTTTTTTTTGGTTTTTTTTTTGTTTTTTTGTTTTTTTTATAATTTTTATTCTTCTTATTTTCTTGGGGGGGGGGGGTGCGTTTTGTTTTTGCCGGGAGTATATAATTTCTTACCTCAGATGGGCTCTTTGCATAATACCTTCCCCTTGCATGCACCAGTAATTCGACTAACACAAAGGGTCGTTCAGTTCCAACGGGCCCAAGACAACAGTGTCACGGAAAGAGACACATTTGTCTGGAGCCACCGAGGTGCGAGACCCGCTGCATCTCTTGGATTCAATTTTGGCTCTGCTGACTTGTCTGTCAAAAGAGCTTATCCAATCCATTTACGTCTGTCTGTCTGTAATTTTTTTTTTTTTTTTACATTTTCAACTTCTCAAAAACCGTTGCATGGAGTATTTTGACATTGCACATATGTGCTCCCCAAGTGGTGCTCTACCAATATTGCGAAAGAGATGATGAGATACAGCATTTTTTTTTTATTTTCTATGATGTTTTTTATTTAATTTAAAAAAAAAAAAAAAAAAAGAAAATCCTCTCCTCAGGAACTACTCGACTAATTCCTTTGATATTGCATACAGGGTCACCTGGTGTTATGTAGTTCACACTTTGCTTACCTTCAATTCGTAGGTTTGTAACAATGCACATTTTCGTAATTTACATGTGACCTTTGAAGGTCAAAATTCAAGGTCATTTTGTCCTTTAAAATTTTCTTTCAGCCATTATTCGGTCAGTTTTTATCCACAATTTAATCTGTTGCGCTCATATTGTAGGTATTGTAACACTGCATCTTTTTCGTATTTAGATGTAACCTCTAAAGGTCAAAGGTCAAGGTCATTTGGGCCTTTGATATTTTCATCTAGCCATAACTTGGCCAATTTTATTCCAATTCTAACCATGTTGGCCCCAAATTATAGGTATTGGAAAACTGCAAATTTTTTAAAAATTGTTATGTGACCTCTAAAGGTCAATGTCATTTTACCAATCGAAATTTTCTTCTAGCCATAACTCAGCCAATTTTTAACTGATTTTGATCATTTTGTGCTCAAATTGTAGATATTGTAACACAGTACATTTTTGTAATTTACATGGGATATCAGAGTTCAAGTTCAAGATCATTTGGGCCTTGGAAAATTTTCAATTGGCCAATTTTCATCCTATTTCAGTCAGTCGGGCTCAAATTGTACGTATTGCAACACTGCATACTTTCGTTATGTACATGCAACCTCTAAAGGTCAAAGGTCAAGGTCATTTGTACCTTTGAAAGTTCCATCTAGCCATCACGTGGTCAACTTTCATCCAATTTCAGTCATGTCGGTCTCAAATTGTAGGTATTCCAACACTGAAGAAAGAAAGAAAGAAAGAAAGAAGGAAGAAAGAAAGAAAGAAAGAAAGAAAGAAAGAAAGAAAGAAAGAAAGAAAGAAAGAAAAAGAAATAAAGACATATTAATCAGTGGTTTAACTGAAATTATTCAAGGATAAACCACTGGACTGGCAGGAAAAATAGAAGCCCGGTCAAAAGTGTAATAATATTATTATTAATATTAAGATTAATTGGAGAAAAAAAAACCTTCTACACAGGGACACCTAGACCGGGGTACGTCTGTGGTGCTTCCACATCACGATTAAAACAGTACTATAAAACATGATAAACTAGCACATTCACATCCATAAAAATCGCCATGGAGAATTCTCAATATGTACAGATAAATACGTCCGTGACTGAAGCATTAATACATGTAGATAATAGGATTGTGTCAGACCGAGACATCATCAATTGACTGCCTCCTAAAATGTCAAGCTTCAACTAGATATTTTTAACAGCGTTGTCGAACAAATTTCCCACCTCTTCGCCAAAGTCGTTACCATGTTCATCTAAAAACCATGAAAATTTGGCATATAAGGAAGATGCCAAAAACCTTTGCCAAACTTGTTCACATTTTAAATTCTGACTTTCTTGCTCCAGTGACTTAAAATATTTCATTCTATTATTATTTAAAGCTGAGCATATAACAGAAAATGATTTAAATTTTCCCGCTGTTCATTATACAATTCACATATACAGTCCGTTACTTTCCAGCTTTTCTTTTCCTCCCCCAAACCGAGGCATCATGTGCGTGCTAAGAATGTTAGTCTTGTGCTGGCATAATAACCGATATTAAATAAATATTCAAGTTCTTCACCAAAATTGGACCGCTTATAACTGGTACCGTTTTCATTTATTTCTGATGCCTCTTTATCCGCACAGAGGAGTGCGTCCTTATGGTTGTTCTGATTCAAATATAGTCAGAATTGTTGCAAATAAAAAAGTTCAGTATTTCTGTTAATGTTTTTTCCCGAAAATTGGAAAGTTTTTTTGCATCCGTCAACACGAAGGGAATTGGGTGTGGCATGTATACTCAGTATGTGTGTCACATTGACAGTCATTTGTAACCCTTTGACTGCAAAATGGGGTTTTATACAACTCCTACTCTTAGTTTAGTATCACGAGACGGGTCTCTATTCATTTACACGCTGCAAAAAGCATCAGACTTTATTTGTTGGCTTTAATTACGTGTGAAAAGCCTTTATAATTTCTTTACTTTGACCTAAGGCTGAACACATGTCTCTCGGTGGCTGTAAAGTCGAAGGGACGTGCCGGACTTAGTTATAACATAATACCTTTAATACGTGTTTCCTTTCATTTCCAAATGTCAAAGAAATAGTCCCAACCGATGCAGTCAAAGGCTTACATCCATAAGGCGTCCTTCTTTTCTGTCTACCAACGTATAGTAGCCTGTGTGCCCGAGCAACTTACTGCAAGGACTTACTCATGGGCTTTGTTGTGCCCTTTGAAACCCTACACAATGTGTTTCATCCAAGCCCGTAATGACCACTTTCCAGAAAGCATATTTCATAGATACCAGAGAAGATAAAGTTCAAGGGTGAATATGCTGAATAGTGTTCCTATCTCCGTGTGGTGTGTAGGGCTCATTCAATGGCTTGCATAGGCGAATGCCCGGGCGAATGGCTCTCAAAGATATATTGATTTTGGTTGTAGGTTATACCAAGACCGCTCTGTAACTCTGATTTAACTCTGCTCTGAGAATAATATCGGATTATGAATGCTCACATTTCTTCAGGTAGTAACAGTTCGTGCTTCAAAGTAATGCAGCATCGAAGGCCGCCGGAGGGGTTTTCGGCAAGTGTAGCTGAGACGTTTTGCTCTAGTACATTCTATGGAAGCACAGTTGTCCGATACCTCAACACTTTACGGCTATGTCAAGACTACAATTTTCAGTGGAAGTAAATTTCGGGATGAAGGCCGATGTACTACAATTTTCCAATACACATTTACACCCTCACTGACCAGATTTTCTGAAGAAGCCAGCCAAAAACACTTGAGGCCAGGAAGGCAGCTAAATTGGAAAATATACCACAAGTGACTTTACCAGCGATTTTCATTTTTCATGTGGAACTGTCTTTCGCTGGGTTTAACTCCTTCGGTGCTAACTGCGATTTAAGCGGAACTGCTTAAAACGAACTGTTCTGAATTATAATAAGGATCCTGGATTCACGTTCCTTGTAAAAAGACCTTTCATTCCAATACCAGCATGCCTAAAGTTAGAGTTATGCCAGTAAGTGAAATGTGTAATGCATGTCAGCTTTCATATCATACGAAAATGTATACATTTATCTGTGCTTTAATGTCAAGGACAAAAAAAAATATGAATAATAAACTAATCAAAACGAAAAAAGACGATTTGCTTCCCAGAAAATCTGTGTGTCTCTCAGGAAGAATTATTTACAATAAGAACCAGGTACCTATGGTCACGCATTAAAACACCACAAACTTGCAAAGAATTCCAGTCTATTGGTTTTGAAGCTGCTGTGTATCAGAGCGCTCAAATTTGTACCTAAGTAGCATAATTGAGAACGCCATAACTGCTGTTTATTAATCCTCACGTTCACCTTCACCAATTGACATGCATGAAGAAATTAAAATAGTACGTTTATGTGGGATATTTTGAAGATATTTGACATGTAAATGATGAAATTCACTAGATGAGCGTGATTTTTAATGTTACAACTTTGATTAGATGTAAATCTCACAAAATGGCAATTGGAATGGTATCTGTATCTACAATAATTCAATACATTAAAAATGTAATTTCTTAGTTGTTCCTAATTTGTGTAAGTTTAGACTGTAACTTGAGACATATATTCATTTAATATAGGCCTACATTTCTTACAAACATAAAGGTAGATGTTGCAATTTTGTGTTTATTAAAGTTTTGAAGATACGAGGTATTGAAAATTTTATTTGTAAGCGATTTCTTTAATTTTCGACATATTGGACTATTCAAATCAGGTATATAATTTTACTTATGTGGCTAGACTCATGCAAACTATGGAGCTTCTATGTATTATTGTTTCCGAAAAAAAAAATACACACACACACAGCCTTTGGTGGTAAAACAAGAAGAAAGAAAGAGTTCTAGGAAAAATAGAATGTTTGCGTTGACACACAGACATAATTAAGGGAGAAGTGCTTTTAGCGGGTTTTGGACCCTATGAACAAAAGGTACATTTTCCCCTGTGGCATAAGTCACTGATGGATAATAATAGCCACAGTTGATAATGAAATGTCATCCGATTTGTGAGACCTGTAGCTTGTAAATTACCCTATTCAATATAGAAATTGGGTAGTTGAAATATTACGGAGTATCCTAACACTGATTCATTTGAGATTGTACAGAATATCATAAAACTGAAACTGTAAACAGAACAAAATGTCTATCAGATCCCAATGGATACGCTCAAATCATTATGATGACTCCACATTTAATCCTTTCAGTGCCACGTCAACAGCTTTCCTCCGTGCTTTGGGCGCATTGTGCGGAGGAAAGCTGTTGACCTCAAGTATTATATTCTGTGTGATTGTAGGCATCTTGCCACTTGAATGAAGGTCTTTTTACAAGGTACATGAATCCAACATCTTTATCACTATTTAGAACAGTTCATTTTTATATGTTTCAACTTAAGTCGCAGCTGTTGCTGAAAGAGTCACTGTTTTTTGGGGGGGGGGGGTGGGTGGGTCTGTTTTTTGA
Source organism: Hermodice carunculata (assembly GCA_964020975.1). Lineage (NCBI taxonomy): Eukaryota > Metazoa > Annelida > Polychaeta > Eunicida > Amphinomidae > Hermodice > Hermodice carunculata. Next base: position 87,422,830 of record OZ026614.1, on the reverse strand, counting down.
GGGAGGGGGTGCGGGATATATAATGGCTTCAAGAGCTGGGGCTTTGAGTGTGGTTAACTAGAAATGTCGCACAAATAACCTCACCACCGTCAGTGGCTTTCACTGATGCCGTTTTAAACGTGTCCATGCCATTTGTGGTGTGTGCTGTCATTACTTTGCAGATGAATCCTATTTGTACAATATCTTATTATTCTAAGTGAACAAAGACATGAAACATTGTTGAATCCTCAATCGCAAAACTTTGTGATACTACAAGTATAAGTGAACTTAATATTTTTGTTTCATTCCCTCTTATCCAACTGTTTTCTGAGGATAATTTTTTGTACCAGGCAGCTTTGAACTATATATATATATATATATATATATATATATATATATATATATATATATATATATATATATATACATATACATATACATATACATATACATATACATATACATATACATATATATATATATATATATATATATATATATATATATATATATATATATATATATATATATATACTGAACTGTCCGTGCAGACATGATAAAGGACACAAAAATGAATTCATATTGTATTTATCATCTTATCATCTGTCGTATATTTTATCTCTATCATATGGCTTTGTGTAAGATTTATCTTGACCGAACGAGCCACCATGAATACTAATGTTCCAAAATACCCCCTCACACACACGCACAAACACATTTTTGTATTAATGTGACCCCGGTGTTTTAAGATATATCCAGAACACTTCTCTCTGTTTTCACACTGTCACACATTGGCTACTTCTGTGTTCAACATAGAACCCAAGCATACACAGTGAGGGCAATACACACACACACACACACACACACACACACGCACGCACGCACGCACACACACACACATACATACACACACCTATATATACATATTTATATATATATATCATCCGATTTAATTCATGTTGGGCCTAAATTGTGGGTATTGTAACACTGTGAAATTTAGATGTGACCTGTAAAGGTCAAAGGTCAAGGTCATTTGGACTTTGAAATTTGCACCCAGCCATAAGCTTAATGCAATGTGAAGTACCAAACGATAAAAGTAGCATTTAATATTTACAACTTTTGAAGGCACACAGACAGATTTGCTTTGAAGCAAATCTTCTTTTTTAGGTCATTCGTTTTTTCTCTTTTCTATATTTGTTTACAGGCAAATTTGTTCAACATTTCATTTGAAAACTGTTATGCGTAGAAACTCGATTATTGCACTTACATACATGAAGTCTTGAGTTTTTGAAAAGAGCTTGAATGATTTTGAAAATTATGCAGATTAGGGCCATTTGAAAATTTAAATCCTGAATATCTCCAAAACTATTATTGGTACAGGTAATCAATCTAGCTTCAATTCATATGTCTGTAACACTGCACATTTTTTGCAATGTACATGTGACCTCTAAAGGTTAAAGTTCAAGGTCATTTGGACCTTTGAAATTTTCTCCGGGCCATAACTCTGTCAATTTTCATTCAATTTTGATCACATTGGACTCAAATTGTAGACATTGCAACAATGCATATTTTTATAATTTACATGTAACCTTCAAAGGTCAACGGTCAAGGTCAGCTGGACCTTTGAAATTTTAATCCAGCCATAACTCTGTCAATTTTCATCCAATTTTGACCATGTTGGACCCAAATTGTTGGTATTGCAGCACTGCATACTTTTGTACATAGCACGTAACCTCTAAAGGTCATTCGGGCCTTTGACATTTTCACCTAGCCATAACTTGTTCAATTTTCATCCAATTTCAGTCATGTCGGGCTCAAATTGTAGGTATTGTAACACTAGACACTTTTTTTAATCTACATGTAACCTCTAGAGGTCAAAGGCCAAAGTCATTTAGACCTTTGACATTTTCATCTAGCCAGATTTACAACTTTTGAAGGCACAGACAGATTTGCTTTGAAGCAAATCTTCTTTTCTAGCTCATAATATATTTCTCAGAAATGCATGCCCATGTTTCACTCTTTGCCGCCTGACACGTCCGTTGAAAGAGACAGACTGACAGACAGACAGACAGACAGACAGACAGACAGACAGAGACAGAACAAAAAATGGAGAGACTTGCAACTTGATCTGCATATATGTTGTATGAAATTAATCGATGGTTTACTTGTACATACACCACATGGAATTTAAAATAAACTATGATGCTGTAAATATCACATCTGACGTTCACAATATAACGTGCATTTACATTGGTTTTCTTTCTTTGTTTGTTTTTTCCCCAAATTTGCCGTTAAAAAACTGATATCGGATGGGTAATTTTTCCTATTTACGACTTGGTCTAATTATGACAAACGGTCCAACTTATTCAATTTCCTATGTTGATCACGAGAGGGGTTCATAAATGCGTTTGCCTGCTGCCCAATTGTTTTTTCTTTCGAGATATAAAATAAGTTTAAACAAATTCCCTATTTTGAAATCGGCCCATCCCTAATTCTAAGATCCTCTGAATTTAAATGATAATGTTCTGCACGCTTTGATATTACTTTAACTATTCTGAAACAAAGCTGTGTAGTTCTAAGTTTTAAAAGTAGGTTCTTTATAGAAGATTGTTCTGTTGTAATCATTGACTGTGCATATATAACGAGTGTTTAATACCGAAAGGGTGTTCTGTTTAAGGACAATACCGATTTAACAAAGAACACTACCAGTAAACATCAGAGCACCTCATCTCTGCTTCAAAACACTGCATTGAAAATTTACAATAGTGTACAAACACACACACACACACACAGACACACACACACACAAATATGTGTGTCTGTCTGTCTATCTATGTGTGTGTGTGTGTCTGTCTGTCTATCTATGTGTGTGTGTGTCTATCTATATGTGTGCGTGTCTTTCTGTCTGTTTATCTGTGTGTGTGTGTGTGTGTGTGTGTGTATGTGTGCGTGTGTGCGCTGAATTAACGGCCCAGAATGGAAACAGATCGAAGATACAAGGTTTTAGATTGTGGAGTGACGATATACCAGTCCGAGCTCCATGCGAAAACGTTTGTATCAAACAGGGATTATCCTTGTCGCCATAATATGTAACGCCACGTGTTTTAACCATATTTATATGCTCATATGTAATATTACTCTTGGAATATGTGGACGCCATACAGGAATAGCTTGCATTGTCGGCATAAAGCTGCTTTAGCCTGACTGACAGCTTCCACGGAACCGGCTTACAGGCCGATCTATTCACAAACTCGAATTCTGATTGTACTTTGCTGCTTGCACAGTTGGAATCAGAAATTGTAGTTTATATTTATGTAGAAACAGCATAATCATTTGCGGAACTTTCCTACTTAACACGCCATGATGTACATTTTGCGAGCAATGTAACTGATCTTTTTTGACATGAAAATAAATCTACTGAGAGGCAATTTTCAAGACAGCTGAATGAGTGAAATTGCTTTAGCTGTTCATTTTTGTGTCATGGAATGTGTACTTTTGTTTCGTGCCAACCAGATTGTTATTACTGCCGCTAATAACGAGATATACAGAATTAATTTGTCCTCAGTTATATCAATGTGGTGCAATCTAGTTGCCAAATGCACTTCAAGTCTTGCGTGGTATAATGAACCGAATGTGGCAAAGTTTTAAAGATCATCGGAAGTACATTGATTTTTTTTAAATCACTTACAACAATAAAGCCAATTTACTAAACTGCCATCACAAATTATGTATAATCAATCAATTTCTCCACAAAATCACAATAACCACTCTGCTAAAGATAAGGTCACATATCAAGGGAAGAAGTCAACTTTTTATCTCCTCTGCCACCGGCAAAGAGTAAAAAATGCTATTTGTGTCGACAGATATTAAAAACGCCTATCTTTATTTTTTTTTCCAGCTTTTCGTATCTAATCATCACATTTAAAAAATACAACTACGCACAATATATGTTCATCCATTCGTGGTCACCAAATTGATGTTGTCGCACAGTCGCAAGGAGAATGCACAAAATGTTCGGCGAGGCAAGTAATAATGCCATAAGTGGCTGGGAAAATTGTCCAGTTTTGCACATTAGTTTATTATAATTTAGGGTATGTACGTGGCTCTTGCTAAATTCTTAACTCTGTATGCACATACACTGCAGAAAATACCAATGCACTGAGGTTCAACAAAATAATGGTGTATAACAGCTCCCTCTGTTCAACAACAGTACAGCTCTATCCCTTTCATCTGTGTCCTCAAAACTACGGGCTTCATCGACGCAACAAATCCACATGAATAACCACTTCACTGCTAAATAATGCGGCACTTTTGAACCTCTGCAGTATGCTCCTACACAGCATGATGAATACAATCAGGGTGAACCACACATGACGGATACATGAGAAGTACAATTCGCATATGGTTGAATTTTTCAGATGAACTTTCATGAGAGGTCAACCGATGTTTCAGGCTATTATCAAAAATGTCAAATTACGGTCTATATTACTACTGTACGCACTGGGAAATAGCGAAGCGGTACAGTTTACCTGGATGAAAAACTGCAGTTTTTTTTTCTTTTGGCAGTCTTGTGAACTTTAAAGTAATTGTGACGGTGTCATGTTATAGATATGGAACAATGAACCCCCCGCGCCCCGCCCCCCGCCCCCGCTTCTGCCTCAGCCTATATGAAACAAATACCATAACTTTATGGTACGGAGCCTCTTATTGTTTCCCCCATAGACTTACTTTTTATCCTTTCGCTCAAATTTCAATATCTAAAGTGTTTCAAAGATCCCAGTTAAATTTACTGCGTGTCTAAAATTACCGGCTACACAGTCAGCTGATTTTCATTTTTTGAAAATTTATTATTGTTGTTTGTTTGTTTACTTACTTTTTTATCGTTATTATTGTAATTATAATTATCCTCATAATTCCATATTATATGCAGGTCTATGTGCGTACCAAGGTGAATGTCATATGAAGGTCATTTAATCATATTCAAGAATTAAAATACATCGACTCTTTCATTGATTGTTTAACTGATGGTGCCCGGCACTATGTTCTTTTGTGAATATTAAATTGATCCTGCTGTTGTCATTAAAATACCATCTAGTGGGTGACAGCTTTGCCTCATTACGCTATTCTATCTTGAATAACATAATCCTGCTTGGCCGAATTAGAGTTTCCTTACCTTGGAAAGCACACATCTACTGCACTGGAAATACATGTGTGGGTCTCATATTTCCCATAATGCAAAGGAAATATAGATTTTTTATTTGATTTGATTTGATTTGATATGTTTTATTTTTGACACTAAAACAGGTCCATACATAGTTTTAAAAAAGGTACAAGACAATCATATACTACAAAGTTTACATAAAAGGTAAAAAAGGGCTGGTAAATCTTACAATTGGCATATATAAAAACAGTCTTAGATCAGAGTATGGTTCAAGTGCTTTTGTTATATTGCATGCTTTATGAATACCAGGATTTCTGTTGAACATACGAGAAAGAGCAGCAAATGACAAAGATGTTTTCATTCGCTTGTCAGACCTTCCCAATTCGTTCCTTGTTTCAGAACAGTAATAGGATATTAACATATCATCGCATCGCACTTAATCACACAGGTTTAGTCCTGTATGCAAGTACATGTACATGCATATCACACAAACCTATTTACAAGTTATGATAATTATAGTCACCATGGATCACCCGACGATGAATTGAATATTTTGTGATCTAGTCAGTTCCTGATCTGCATTGAAGGGACTCCTACTTTTGTGTCAATGACATCAAGTTTCATTATTTTGTTTTGCAAGCAAATTTGAGCATGTTATAAAGAACTGGTATATGGAAATCAGTGCAGTTTTTTTTTCATACCAAAGGCAATGTAATATTCTAGTATAGCCAATCTAGTGTATGACTCTCTATAAAAATAATGATGATGATGATAATAATAATAATTATTATTATTATCATCATCATCATCATTTGCACAATGGCACAATCAAAACGTACTGATCGTGCAGAAACCTACCATATAAAACCTTGGTCAGCCACTGCAACTATCATTTGCGCCACGGTAAAGGGTGCTGAAGGGCCGGGCTCCCAAAAGTTGATGACTCTTCATTCACATCCTGAACAGAAAATATTCTATTCTGCTAAGTTACTCAGAGCTTGTGTTGCACACTCCCAACCCCAGTGCATCCTCATCCACATTCACACACGAGCGCTCAAACTATTTGCCAGTTTTTGTGTGAAAAATCAGGAAAGCTGCCGTATATTAAGGTTGTTTTGTTTAAGTTCTCAAAGAAGTTTTTACAGCAGTTCAGCGAAACAAGTACTAGTATATTTAAATTTGTTTTGGGGCTCGGCGTATTAGAATTATTTCTGTAATACAGCACAATATATTGACAGAGTGTTGAAAGATTTTCCCCTTCGAAATTGTGAGAGTTAATTTCATTATAGTCATTTGCATTGGGTACTATTTTAGTCTATCTGAAATAAATTACAGCATTCAAAAAGAGATGTCCATAAAAATAAATTTTAGTGTAAAAAAAAAATTCTGGGTTATCATGGCCTTCAGAAAATGCAAAACATACCCAAAGTGTCAGTATCTGGTGTCAAGACGGATGCTATGCCGATCAAGAATACCTCACACCTATGTGTCATAATATAATAATAATATAATATAATATGATATGATATGATATGATATGATATAATATAATATAATATAATATGATATAATATAATATAATATAATAATATTTATTTCAAGTCGAACATAGTACAATATTAAAACAGTAGCGCCGAGGCACTATTACTCGACCATGACGTCTGAGGAATGGAAAATGATGTGTACAATGGACACGTAATGAAAAGATGTTTACACTTGCTGCACGTTTGCAATGGAAGTAACACAACTAGGATCGGCTGTAACATGTAACAGTGTTGTAAGCAGGCTGCTCAAACTTCATTTCGCAGTTTCTTTTCTTGTAAAAATAAGTCAGAGAGAAAATCATGACAGTCTTTCATATTGATCTTACAAATTTCAATGGAGAGCTTTCGTAATCTATTCAGTTAAAGTAAGGATTTTCTTGCCCGATATAAAATGTTTGAGTATGAAGAAGTGGAATCATTTAAGACAAACCGCAATGCTCTTTTCTGAATTTTCCCCATTTTTGTTGTATGAGCTTGATTACATAGGTGCCACACTAAAGGACAGTAGTGAAAGTTAGATAAGATAAACCCGTTAATATCTGCATTTTTTCTTTTTCACTCAAAATTTTGGAGAATCTCCTTAAAACACTTATTTGTTTGGAAGCCTGCTCACATAAGTATGATACATGATCATGAAACTTGAGCTTATCATCCGTATAAACGCCGAGCAGTTTAACAGATTTTTCTGGCCTTATTTTGATACCATCTATTTCAAAGTAAACGTCGTCTGGACAGTATATAGCATTTGGTAGAAGTAACATAGACTGGAATTTGTAAGGTTTTGCTTTCATTTCATTTTCTTCGAACCATTTAACACCAATTTGTGCTGCAGTCTCTAAAGTATTTTTTACATTGTGCAAGTCTTTGTCATGGGTGGACAGTGTATTGTCATCTGCATAATTATATTAACTGGCAGTACCTTCGATACAGTAGAAAAAATCATTCATAAAAATATTGAAGAGCAAAGGTCCAAGAATGCTACCTTGGGGCACGCCTCTTAAGATACTTGTCCACTCGCTAAAAGTTCCCCCATACTTAGCTCTTTGTTGTATTCCAGATAAGTAGCTGCCGATGAGCTCACAAGCATTTTTTTCAACATTCCATAGGATTCCAATTTTCCTATCAAGAGGTCATGCGGAAGGCAGTCAAATGCCTTGGACAGGTCTATTGGAATCACCCCTATAATATAATTTCATGATGGTCAAGAGCTAGTTTCCAATCTTCTATCATTTTTATCAACACACTTTGGCAGTCTGTCCATAAAGTCCTTGCACAGCGATTTTCAGAGTGCCAGAGCAACAACCGAAAGAAAACCAAAGCAAACAGGGCTACCAAGGATATGTATCTGTTGGTGTCGGACTGATAAAAAAAACTGCATGTTAACATGCCTTCGCCTACTATATGGTACAACGTAGCTTCACGGTGTTTGTGTCTAATTTATCAAGATGCAGATGAAACTGGGCATGATAAGATTTGTTTCAATATCTGTGCTGTGTGCTAGTATACGAATTTGATGAAATGTACGATCATTTTGATAAACTACCACAGAGAGAGAGAGAGAGAGAGAGAGAGAGAGAGAGAGAGAGAGAGAGAGAGAGAGAGAGAGAGAGAGAGAGAGAGAGTTGCGTAGCACCCTGTAGGCTGTATGTGTGTAGCTGAATGATCATGTACATGTAATTATCTTCTTAATTATTATGTTCACGCTGTCTCGCTGTCTCTTCGCCCTCCAAAGAAACTGCAGGCACAAGAAAGTGAAGCATCATTTTCTTGCAATTCGAAAATCATTATTTGAAAGGAAAAGGTGTCGTTTAAATTGTTTAACGAAACAAGCATACTGAGGATGAATTTCGCCTGTTATTTATACATAAAATGAATAATGAAAAAAAGGTTTAGTTTGGAAATATACCAACAACAGTAATATTTAAAATTCTGCTAATTTGAGCTATTCGAAAATTTTAATCTTGAATATATTTTAATCTATTATAGCTAGAAGTTCCCTCCCAATGGCAGTGTATATGTTCGTAATGAAGACACATCCAATATATGTTAGACCAGCATTTAACAGTATGCCAATTAGATACACTTGAAAACTTAATTATTGCATTTGTTTGACACTGTAGATAAATCATGAACATTTTCAGATCTATAACAAACAGAAGAAATTTCTAGATACCTTGTGGTATTTAAATCTTTGTTAGCTTCAAAACTATGATACATGCAAAGAACTTTCCTCTGAAGTCATCGAGCCAGTTTTGCTACGAGTAAGAATCCTCTCTTTCAGCTTCCTTGCTATGAGGCAAATATTCTTTTCAAGCTTTTGTTCTATTTCTTGGTAAATATGCTTACATGTTTGCATAAGCCTAAATGTTCATCCATGTCTTGGCAAAATGTCACATGTATGTTTGATACAGTCGGCCCTACCTGTGTTCGCTTCCAAACCCATGGTAAAAATGTCACACCTGGAACCAAGACCAGGTTTCGATAACAACCACTGTGTCTGCACGCTATAAATAACAGGCACCCATCTGTACCTCTCGATCTTTTTGCAAAGGCCCTGCTAGCCTTTGGGTGGTTTACGGGAGGATAAGCAGAAGACTGATGATTATAAGGGCGTGTGTTCACATTACGTCTAGAATATTACATGTTAACAATGGTAATATTCCAAAGTTAACGTCACATTTTCTCCCCGAAAATGTGCACAACATATGCTTATCTTCAGCTGTCCTGACATGTTTGCTATATTATGTATTTGCCCCAGGATACAAGCGAGATGTGCAATTACCTGCATCTGGAAGGAAATTGAATGTAATCTAAATGATGCCAAATAACTTCACGGGAAGAATACGCATGGAATGAAACGAGTCAGCAAAATAAATTAGTAACCCGTCTACATGACGGTTTTATCTCTGTCAGTTGGGAGATTTGCATGTTAACTTTACTGAACCCATGATTATGGGTCATTTCCAGTCTGATTGGTGGAAAAAATCAAATAAGCAATGCACACATCCTTCAGTTCAGACTCTCATTTATGATCACGCAAATTTTCACATGCATCTCAAGCGAGGAAACATATTCATACATGAATGAAATACATATACCTTCTCAGTTGGCAACATAAACTGACGGGCGTAGGTATAGATGTTTTTGAGTAAAAAAATCGAGTGGAAAATGTTGCCATTACTTTTTATTTCCTCTAATTTGGGTTTAAAAAAGATACCACATGTGAAAATTTGGCAATTCTAATCTTAACACAAATCAAAGAAATAACTGACAACTGTTCTAAGTTAACGTGGTGATCAATTAATCATGTTGACCTATGTTAACCACGCTGACCTATGTTAACCATGTTGACCTATGGTAACCATGCTGACCTATGAATCTCTGGTGGCTGACAATGGACAGCTAGAACAAATTCTCAACCTAATATGGAAATATCTGTAGCACTCATTGTCGGATTTTGGTCAAGTAAAGACTGCTTTAATCATTGGTGTCTAAGGTCCTAAAAGTTTCAACGTTTAATCGTATTTTTGGAACATCAAACCATGGAGCAATTTACAACTCTATTCCTTTGGGGCAAGTGAACGAGCAAATTAAAGATAATCCCCCGAGATCTTTCTCTGCAACCATTTGTTAAGATTAAGATACAACAAAAGTTTGTGATTATTCAAATTATTATTTTTTTTTTTTTTTGAGATATAAAAATTGTAATACACATATTTTTCTACAGATCATCATGTTCATACAATGATTTACTGCAACAGAATTATTTTGGGATGAACAGATTCTTGCACTCTCGCTTTTGTCATGTCCATGGAGGATATTGCAGAAATATTAGGATTTGAACAAAACTCACTTTCACATCGTTTACATTGTCTTATAGCTATTGGCAATATTGCAGAATGCGAATGGGAACAAACTCGCATCTATACACAAGCAGTTTTTAGCAATTACGCACATTATTTTGATACATGCTCCAAATGTTTTTTACTTTCTCCACTTGCTTATTTTCATCATCATCATCATCATCATCATCATCATCATCATCATCATCATCATCATCATCATCATCATCATCATCATCATCATCATCGTCGTCGTCGTCGTCGTCGTCGTCTTCGTCGTCGTCGTCATCATTATCATCACATTCATCATCACCTACATCATCGTTATTATTGTGACCCAAATTATATATATCTTATGTCTTATTATATTGTCACGGCAATTGTGATCTCAGTGCGGCCATTTTATTGTGTATATATATATATATATATATATATATATATATATATATATATATATATATATATATATATATATATATATATATACTATGTTTTTTGTTTTTTGTTTTTTTTACTTTTTATTTTTTCTAATTTATCAATTAGTATTATTTTCTATACTTTCAGTTATATGATTTATCTTTTTACTTTTTGCATACCTGGCCTTAATTGTTCCCATAGCGAATGTTTTCGCAGTGTTTCTTAGTTTTTTGCTACTTTTATTATATGTATCTGCCAAATTATTTTACACCTGGTCGATATAAGTAGCGTTTGGCTGATTTCCACTGCACCAAACCAGACTTTAAATAAAGTTGTGTCTATGTCTAAATAAAGCTATGTCTACCAACACTGAACGGCATTTTCCTTTTTCGTTGTCGATACTATCCTTTTTACTATTTGAAGGTACCAGTACCTCCGAATAATTCTTAGCTATTTCATAAATTAATAGGAGATAATAAGATAAATTTAGTGAATTGAAAGTATTTTCAAACATTAAAAGACTCTAAGAATGAGAGAAGTTTGTTTTAAGATACTTACAAATCAGATGAAAATATAATGAGATGTGTCGCAATGTTGCCCGGTTTAAAGATACAGATCTCTTTACATGAAGCTATATTTATATTGGATGGTGAAAATTAGCTTATGGAGTGTAGAGAGTTCGGGCTACGGAAATAGGTAACGACTTCCAGGAAAGTGGTTCCTGACGAAAAGACACAAATACATACATGTGAGAAAACACCTCCAATTTTTTAGAGGTATCTTTAAATTCACACCTAAAACTGAGACCTCTTGAGATACTGTTGCATTTAAAAACACCCGCAATATATGTAGATACAGCATGCATATCTCTGAATGCACTTAGAGAGGTCTCAAATACAATTCCATTGGACGAAACATACATACTGGTGAAATGTAACCTGCATCTTTACTTATTGTCAAGTATGTTATTGCTTTTTTCATTCCCATTTGACGATTTACCCAAATAATATGTGAAATGCTACCTGCATTTTTACTTATAGTCAAGTAGTTTATTGCTTTTTTTACATTCCCATTTGACGATTTTACGTAAATAATATTGGAAAAAAAACCCACTTTGACACATCTGTATATACGGATATGCAAATTGTTTAAATACTAGTATGTCGCCAGACGAATGCATTGAGAGGCATTTTAATACATTTGAAACACATTTGAATGCATTCAGAGATATTGCAGACAGATTTCAATTAGTATATAAAAACATTTGACGTTATCGTGACATCTTTGTAAACATCTCTAAATACATTTGGAATATATATGC
>OZ026614.1:87403066-87405566 GCA_964020975.1 Hermodice carunculata | reverse complement strand
CTATCATATTTAAAGATCAATGACCAAGTTACTGTTCAGGTACTTATTTTGCATATCCCATTCCATATAATCATTACACGATCATATCTCCACAAGAATCTAGGAGCCATGCATTTTTGCACATAATAAATCTGTTGCAAATTGGGGCTTCCTACAGCGAAGATAAGCTCGCCCAGTGATTCGCAGTTTATTTCCAATGTCTTAACATTGAACCCTAAATACAGTCAGGTGATATGACATGGAGTTATGATAAAATCACAATAATACTCTTTTTATTGAAATTAACAGGCGATATGTCGGAATGCTTAACTACACATGACATTTTTAGTTTTGTGGTTCAAGGCCATCAAAAAGCATTATCTCTGGATTTATGAATTTGCAATTGTGAATGGTTTCTTAAAAAAATCGTATCATACTGTAACAAAGAATAAAGACATATGAAAGTGTCTGGCTGGTACCAAAGTACACCAGTGTCTTCAATAAACTTTCCTTGGTATGCAGCTTAATATTTCTGGTACTTTGGTCATCTATCTTACAGGTATTGTGTAATTTTGTGAGCATGTTACTCTATTTTGCAACTAGGTTACTGTGTTATTGTATACAAGTAATACAGTAAGTTACATACGTTATACATTGTACAAAGTGTGGATTAATTCAGTAAATTGCACACTTTATATTATAAATGTGGATTTCGTTGAGCCTTTTGTATTCAACAGGGTGACCAGGCAATGAAATGCGCTATAACTGTGAAGGAACACCATATTGTTCCTTGAATAAAATAAATCTCTTTGAGGTAAACCTCTTTGCTGTTGTTATCATGTTTTTGCTACGTCTCTGTCTTAGTCTCTTCATTTCTATGCAAATCAAACAGTATACTTGGGTAATTCTTCAATGTTGCCACTGATATTGTGCAGCAAATGTTCTGTTAGGCAAGAGCAGTTTATACCTTCCGGTTGTCACAGCAGTTTTAGAAGTAATGGTAGTACAAGTAGTTGTGCTTGTTGCGGTTGTAATTATTGTGTATTTATATGGGGAGGGTGCATGTGCACCATATAATAATAATAACTTTATTAAACCCCATGCAGAATTGGGGAAATTAAAAATGTACATGAAGATAAAATTACAAATAAGGCGCTATCAATTCAAATAAAATTATACATACAAACGAAAATCCGTGACCAGACATCGTACCTGCAATTATTGGGGATCAGTATAATAGACCAATTTCTCAACCCGAGCATACCAAGAAAGAAGTAAGAAAGACTGAGTTGCAACTATCAGACCCTGGTATGATAAGGTGCCCACAGCACGGAGAGACCAACGTCGCTCGGCGTGATGGGCAGACCGGCGACTAGAACCAGACAGGTCAAACAGAAGTGAAAGTAGAAGAACATATTATGGTAGAAGGAGTTAAAAAGCTCGGATTAATAGGCTATATAGATTCAATGGAGTCCAGAGTTTGGAGAAATTTCTAAAAAAAAACTAAAAAATAAATGAATAAATATATGGTTAATTGAGTTATGCCAGACACCATGCCATCTTTGTTTCAATGTTCGACAGCAACTTTATATTAACAACTGACTCAAGATACTTCTGGGTGTCTCTGTAATTGATTCAGATGGCAAATACAATGATTTACGTGGCTTCGGTATACTACCTGTGAGTAGTACGTGGGTCCAGGGATAAACTGCAGATAAACCTAGCCGGTTTTAGTTTGCATTCATGTAATGGGCGGCTGCAGAAAATCACGCGTGTCACAAGTCTAAAAAATCAAAAGTGCAGCAATACCCCTTAGGGAAATTGCTATCGCCAAGTGTCTATTTGAGATCTAATATATCATACCCCCTGGTATTTTCGTGTTGAACTCCAGGCAATATGGCAGGTTGAAGAACTGCACAACATTTTGCAAACAGCTTCAGTTGTCTGCATGTATTCATGCAATATCAGATATCTGAAAAACCGTACTTCTGATCTTTTGATCCGATATATCAGATCACATGCGTGTTGATTTAAATCAGGCAGACTGTGTTCACTGTATATATTGCGTACAAAACAGCAATAGCAACAACTATGATGATGATGATGATGATGATGATGATGATGATGATGATGATGATGATGATGATGATGATGATGATAAAGTATAATAATAATAATAATTGAATATATTTATTCTGGGAATCCGATTCAGCAGAAATGCTGTTTTTCAATCGGGCCCAGTAAAATCATGTACAAAAATATACATAGTATGAAAAGTGGTACATAAAAGAAACATGATCAGATACACGACATACGTAAAATTAAAGCACATAAAACCATAACCTATAATGTGAAAATTCAATGTTAAAAGACGAAAGCCCATTAAAAGTTAAACCTATACATGGTCCAAACGTTAAGATTGTTCTCTGGTCCTTGTGAAATAAAACTGTTTGTATTTGAGCTTAAAAGACAATATGTCGTCTACACGTCTAATAGCGTCCGGCAAGCTGTTCCACACAGT
>OZ026614.1:87228066-87398066 GCA_964020975.1 Hermodice carunculata | reverse complement strand
ATACTCGAAGAGAAGGGGCATTGTTGGATAGAATGATCTGTTGTGGAAAAAAAACTGCTGCAATGTACCCATCAGTTTTTATTAGTTTCCTACAGGTATTGTTAGTCAGTCCGGACCTCCATTGCCAGTTCGAGTGTCAGTTTCTTATTGGATTGACCACTCATGACCAATGGGAGTCGGATGATATTGTCCTGGGTGGGGAGAAACAAGCTGGGGTCTTCTGAATTTCTCATATTGCTGTGGTTTCTATCCGCCAGCATGGTCATTAAAAGGACAGGTTAATAATGCAATATCGGAGTCCATGGGGATAAAAACCCACCTTATAGATGGCTCCTCTGGATGCGGTCCCGATGCAGTATGATAAAGATGGGTGTGGGTTTAAACATATTAGTAGTGGATATATATCCGGCAGCCGGAGATATATGCCTCCCGTTATTAATCCGGCACCCGGACATATATCCTTGTAGTAATTGATTTGTGACTCTTGGAATTATTCTTACTCTTATTTGCATTTGCAAAGACTTCTGGCATTCTCTTTCGGGCAATCT
This sequence comes from Hermodice carunculata, assembly GCA_964020975.1. Lineage (NCBI taxonomy): Eukaryota > Metazoa > Annelida > Polychaeta > Eunicida > Amphinomidae > Hermodice > Hermodice carunculata. The sequence goes on along the minus strand of OZ026614.1, from coordinate 87,397,518 downwards.
GCAAAGTCCCATCGTCTTATTTTAATAAACCCATAATCATGAGCATGTATTCCGATGTATGTTATACAGTTCTTAGACTAAGTATGGTATTACAGAGAGGGCGAGCTCAAACCCAACAGAACATACTTGATTTAACATTGAAGAAAAAGATGATACATGTAAACATATTTCTATAAGCCAAAAGAAAATATCTGAGATGTATAATACATAACATAACATAACAGTTCACAATAGAATGTCAGAATAAGCTTGGTTAAGAATATATATGTCCTCTGTCACCTCAGCCACCTGTGTATATATCATTTTACAATGCAACAGCAGTAAAGTTGGCTGTTGTATAGTAAAACAGAAATTGTAGGGTCAAACTAGGGCGTGTTCTTTGTCCATGTCTCTTTAATCTATTTCTTTATGACTTTCACGAGTTTTTGGACATTCACGTTCTTATATTCTTTAAATTTAAGTTGATTGTCTTTACCAAATATAAAGGTTAAGGCAAGCAACCGCCATCACAAACAAACAAACAAACAAACAAACAAACTAATAGATAGATAGATAGATAGATAGATAGATAGATAGATAGATAGATAGATAGATAGATAGATAGATAGATAGATAGATAGATAGATAGATAGATAGATAGATAGATAGATAGATAGATAGATAGATAGATAGATAGATAGATAGATAGATAGATAGATAGATAGATAGATAGATAGATAGATAGATAGATAAACGCGTCCGGGAATTTAAAACTGCGGAATATACTTGACGCTCGTTGGTTTTACGCTGATGGGCGGTCTCAATTCATTCGACATTGAGCCCTTGAATTTTCGAAAAAATTATATTTGGGGCCTTTTTTAGGGTTTTAGGATTATTGGATTTTTGGTCCTTTTGAAAGGGATTATTGTATTACTTGTACTTCAGAATGTGGATTATTGGATTTTTCTTCTATTTTACGATTAGGCTAAAAAATTACTGAAACTTCAAAATATTGTAGGATTTCTTGCAAATTTAAAAATATTTAAACTTTTTTATGGGGGGGGGGTGTAAAAACTCTTGGATTATGGGATTTTCAGGACTCCCCTAACAGGGCCCCGATATTCAACGTGATAAGAATGATTAAGGTATAGATTTAGACACAGACAGAGAGTGGGTTCGATGTGGAGCTCAGTCAGAGAGAATAGATTTTTTTTTTTTTTTTTTTTTCAGAACTGCTCGGAAGATATAGCACTGCTGCGCCTGTTTGTATACTTCAATTAGGCCTACTTAGTCTTAGCCCTGTGAAAACAGCTGAATACAACACAATCTATTGTGACACTTCAAGTAAGAAAGAAGGAATCGAATTGTTTAATAGCCGTGGGACATTCGATGTGTCCCCTCTACTAGCTCTAGCAGCCTGAGTTAGTAACAGTTAACTTTTTGTCTGATTGCGGCCCACTGAGCCTGAGGCTGACATGACGTCACATTTCGACACACTAAGCAAGTGCGACTGTTTGGCACCACACAATGCAAGGACACGTGCATTACTTGGAGTGCGTAGTCCTACGTACTTGTAGCAGGCTCACCGAATACACCAAGACAGGCCTACTTTCACCATGTGGGGGTACAAGGACGATATTGAAACATAACAATTAAGCTGAAGTGGTCGGTGTGGAACCCGCTGAATTTTGTCTGCGACTTCCAGTGCAACTTTGGAAAATAAATGTTGACATGGGTGGTGGGCGACATACCAAATGTAACCCTTCGAAAACATTGTCAACCTCCACCTTCGGTCTCAGTCGACAATGGTTTCCTAGGAATAGGAGGCGACATTTGGTCTGTCGCCCACGTCAACATTTATAAAATTATGTATGCTGACGATTTCGTGCTGCTCTTAAACTCGAGTGTTTGGCCGTCAAAGAGCACGGAATTAGATATGGGAAGATTGCACTGACGGAGTGACGAATGAAAATTAAATGTAGGCCTAAATCCGAACAAGACATTAGTCATAATATTAAGTTCCGGGATTAAGTTACGGTGGGCACACGGTACGCAATTCAAAATTTTCTGCCAAGTGAGACTCAGAAATTGAGATTGTAGACAACTACACCTATCTGGGTATAGATTACAGGCTGTCACAGTGTCAGGTTGTTTCAATCCTGCGATCAGTAATCCGACGGCGATAGAAAAGGCCTCAAAACTCTTAATTCAGGTATTGTGTCGTCGATGAAATACTGACTTATTAAGAACTTTGCCGTTTTTTCAGTGTAGTTTACGGAATAGGACTTTGCTCTTAGAATATCGGATTTGATACTGTTCAAACGGTACATGGGCTTATAGATTTAGGTTTGTTAAGTTTCTCTTTGTATTAAATTAATTATGTGAAAGTAACCGACTGTCTTGCATTACCAATCGTCTCATTTCTACAATATAATTCGAATAATGGTAACTGTATGAGCAAATGTGAACGAGTAAGCTTCAAGTTTATTTTTTGGTGTCCACAGAGAGTCAACAAATGCCGGTTTAGGTAAACCATGACGATATCCAGCCTTAGTGTGTGGTACTGAACTTAAATCACTTTCGGATTTCTTTTGTCTTGAGGAAAACTACTCCTTGTTAAACTCAAATGTGACAAACTTATTACCCAAATTTAATACGAGTTTATTTGGGGAGAATGTCGGTGGCAATTACCTGAAAATATGTTCTATCAAACTTCTAAAGAATTCATACTCCACACTAGAAAAGAAGATTTGCTTCACAGCAAATCTGTCTGTGTGCCTTCAAAAGTTGTAAATATTAAATGGTACAACTTTTGTCCTTTGGTACTTCACATTCCATTAAGCTTATGGCTGGATGAAAATTTCCAAGTCCGTATGACCTGGACCTTTACAGGTCACATGTGAAGTGGAAAAATATACAGTGTTACAATACCCACAATTTAAGTCCAACGTGATTAGAATTGGATGGAAATTGGACGAGTTATGGCAGGTTGAAACTTCCAATGGTACAAATGACGTTGACCTTTGACCTTTAGGGGTCACATGTAAGTTTCAAAATGTGTAGTGTTACAATAGCTACAATTTGAGCCCAACATGATCAAAATATGATAAAAATTGACCAAGTTATGTTGGCACACAGACATACTAAGAATGTCAATAGTTGAAATACATATACAAGGTGAAAACAGAAATTCACCACTCGATTTGAAAGGGACGAGGCTCTTAATATAATCCGGTACACAAGCAAAAAACTTCTCAGAGTAGAGAACAAGTGCACATGATCTAAAAATCGAGACTGGTTGGTTTGTTGGTATGGAGAATGTGAACAAGAAAGCCATATTTATTGTGATAGATATGAAGTTCACAATAAAATAAAGATAAAGTTATCCTGTACCAAAGATAATAGCACAAACACTTTGTGAAACTTTAACAGTATGACTCGAGCATATTAATAAAGATGAGAAATTTATGCGTCTAATCATGGAACTACTATAGTAGCTCCATGGTCTAATGAATAAAAATAATGGCAATAGCTAGATTGATATATAATAGGTGCTTACTTAAAATCTGTAACCTATCTTTGTTTAAATTGGTAAAATAAAGTTGCATTTACACAGATTATAATCTGCACCATATACAGGTGTATTTCATTAATGTAGAATAAATTTCACAGACTAATTTTAGATGAAACTAGTCTGAATTATCACAAGTGCACAGTAATCCAAAGGATCTACGTCCCCCGCCACAGTATTTTTTAATGCCACACATAGGGCCTATACAATATAACATCAAGTGGGGCAAACAGTTGCAAAAGTGGTTGCACTTGTTGAAAGGATGCACCACCTAGGCATAATGCACATGCCCATGGTATGATGCATCTCTGGTATAAATTTCATTATTCTATATCTTAGGGTTCTAAAGATATGCTCCCGGACGAACACACGGACAGACGAAAGGATGGCAGGCCCCCTGTCGTCACTAACTGTATGTCCCCCTATGCCACTACAAGCAAGCATTCAAAGCATGAGAATACAGAATTAAGCTATACCATAAAAAAGCATGTCTGGATGCACGAAAAATTGATATGTTCTTGGGCCCTGTGACCTTGAAAATAGGTCAAGGTCAAAAACAATATATGGCACACATGTCCTTGGTATGATGCATCTCTGGTATAAATTTCATTATTCCATCTCTAAGGGTTCTAGAGATATGCTGCCAGACACACGTAAATGGATATGTTCTTGGGCTCTGTGACCTTGAAAATATGTCAAGGTCAAAAACAATACACAGTGCACATGCCCATGGTATGATGCATCTCTGGTATAAATTTCATTATTCTATATCTTAGGGTTCTAAAGATATGCTCCCGGTCTACACGAAAATGGATATGTTCTTGGGCTCTGTGACCTTGAAAATATGTCAAGGTCAAAAACAATACACAGTTCACATGCCCATGGTATGATGCATCTCTGGTATAAAGTTCATTATTCTATATCTTAGGGTTCTAAAGATATGCTCCCGGACGGACGCACGGATGGAAGCACGGACAGAAGCACGGACAGACGGCAGGCCCCCTATCCTCCCTAACTCTATGTCCCCCTATGCCACCTTCGGTGGCGGGGGACAACTACAGGACATTTATGGACTGAAAACACAGGGAATACAGATTATCAATGCAGGAACGCTATTTTCAAGTAACGCATCTCTGATATAAAACACAATACATTGGTGAAACCCTCCTTGATAAAACCAAAAAGAGATCGAGAAGGATATTTAGGATGCAAGTGGAGTGTCAAGACCAGAAAGACAAGAGGCCTGTGTGTGCAGTCTATCCTCAGCTGAGAGAGTAAGTCATGGTCAAAGAGAAGTCCTTCCCTTTCCCGAGCTGAGTGTAACGTAGCTTTGAACTGATAGTATATGAATGTGACCCAAATACTTAACCTACTGACCTAGTTTACCGAGAAGCGGCAAGATCCCAACACATTTGACGTGGATCTAGTGTGCAGTTTTGGGGGAAAAATACATACACGTACATGTATACTACTAATTCCATCACAAATAATGCCAACATGAATTCTGTTTTACCATACACAAGTTCAAAAATCTGTTAAACAATCAGGATGTAATAGTAGTGCCACTAAATGGGCATTTGGTAGAGACTGAGTCAGTAACATTCATACATCGAAGAGAACATTGCATGTGGTCTGACAGAAGTCGAAAATTACAGACACACATACACACTAATTTATAAACAAGAGGCCCATGGGCTTAATGCTCTGCTATCGTGTAAATAGATGAACTTAAGTACATGGGCTGGAACCTACATTGTACTTGTGTGACCATCATGATAGGGCCTCACTGGTTTCATAAGCACTTGAGATTTTGACTTCCTGAACAATTCAGCAAAGTTTCACAAAAATCCACCAAAAATTCAAAGGTCCAAGAGCTGTCAAAAGATTTTTACATTTTGACCCATATATTACATACTACTGTTGGTGACACCACCATTTTAATACAGTTGACAAGTCTTAGTGTTATATGTAGGGAACTTGAAAACTATGGATATCACTGGCACGTCACCTCTTTCAACTTTCCGGCACAAGTGACCTGCAATAAATACATGCATTTCGTGGTCATCCATTGATTATGGAACATGTAAGTGTGCGTGACATGATCCATATATACTATAAATTTGAGGACTGATTATTTTTGCGCTATACAATTTTATATCATTCAACACCTTTTGAATCCTAATTTCCATGAAAATGTAGGTGGCACCACTATGATCAGTCAATGGAGATTTTGACTTCCTCAGCGATTGAATGAATTTCATATACGTGTACAAGTAAAAACAACATATTGCGGTCAGCAGAGCTAAAAACTACAATGGAAGGGAAGTACTGAACATATATCCAACCATCATTGCTCAGACATGGTTTTTCTCCCAGTTCTGAAGTAATAGAGACAAAATTTTGGCTCATAGGACACTAACTGACATAAGGAGGAAAGATACTGGATACTTAAATTATACTCATTTGGCACAATTTGATCTCAGCATACTGGGTTGAGGGTTAACTTTTCATCCCTTTTGGTCCATATTGCTGTGCATAATCAACAATTGAACTAGCTCTTAAAATATATTTTAACCTGACTAAAACCACCTCCTCTACCAGGATTTTGTCACCTAGGCCTATCAGAATGTGTCTGCCTGTGTGGAAATTTTACAGTATCAGAGGTTTCATACCTGGACAAGGTCAGGGCCATTAATTTAGTCCATTGAAAATGAATTTGTGCTTCCCTGGAAGACTGTGAACCAGGAAGTAAAGAGCAATGGACCTGAATGGTTACTTTAACCCTCTGCCCGTTTTGGCAGCCGGTCTGCTTTAACATTTGACAAATTTCCACATCAATGAAAAAAGTTTCAATGAGAATTGAAGACTTGTCTCATCCAATATACATGAAGCATGTTCCTGTACAACAGATCTCTTTGGTGCAGGCTGGCCACTTATCACCCAACTTGCTCCAAGGAGAGCTGTTGGCTCAGCCTCAATTCAAGGTATAAAGGAACTTGGGTCAAGGTCCAAATTTTCCTTTATGAACAAAATTCAGTTTGGGCAATGAACACGCAATATGAACCACAAGAAATTCAGTTAAAGACTTCAGCTTCCTCAGTGTGATGATCATGCACAGTACTGATTTCAGTCAAGAAATGCCGTTGCTGTCAAGGTACCTGGACCCATGTGCTCCCTAGTTCAACATGTGCGCATTTTTCGAAATACATGCAACTTCCATTTATTGGGAGAACAGCCTGGCCAGCACGTTACAACTGTACAAAGATATGCCCACCTCTCACCTGTAAAGCAGAGGTTTTTTTTTTTTCAATGTTCTGATGTTCATGCTCAAAGGGAGAAGGCCTGCTTTGCAGACACGCCTACCTCTAAAAGTTGTTGAAGTACATTACTTGCATACTCAAGGTGTCACACTTCCATTCACTTTGTCTGTGTGATAACACACTCGCTTGCTGTTCTGCCTCTCGCAAAGTGCCATGAAGTATCAATGTGCGACCCAAGAGACCAGAATCTGCAACTGGATTGTGAGAGGTCTGTATTGCATATCAATACTTCATATTTCAGCAATAGCTTTACAGTTCAACAATTATTAGAACATTCCACTGGTTATCCCCAAATGAGTTCTTGTGATCTGTCAAAAGAGAATTTCATTTAGGTCATATACATGTACACAGTGAACTTCCTGTTCCAGCTCTCTGTGAGACAGAGATATAAATCTTGAAAATAAAACAACTCCAATGCTTGTAAGATAGGTTTATTTATCATTACACATGAAACTCCTGATTAAAAATACAAACATGAATTTGAGTGATTAATATTTGGGTATTTTGGAAATTCCACCTATTTGGGAAACTGCTTGCTGACTGTCATGTCAGACACAGGGAAGAGGGGCTAGAAGATGAATATAAGTACGTACAAGGAATAATAAAAACAGCTCTCTCCCACATTTTCTAAAATAAATTTCAAATACATAAACAATGTAAATCCATTTCAATAACAACACATTCACTGTCCATCGTGTTTTAACAACCTCCAAACAATAAGGATACACAATTAATATCCACATGCAGTAATTATCAAACATTTACTCAAAAGGCTGCAGTCTTCACCAGTTAAGGCACCTAGGAAAGCTAAAAACAACAATAAAAGCTTTCCAAACTTGCAGATCTTTTGCACAAAATGACAGGTTTGCCTTGGAAAGTCTTCCAAACTTGCAGGTCTTTTGCAAGAAATTACAGGCTACTCAAAACTACAATATTCAACAGGCCCATAATAACTGTGCACACATCAGCCACTTTCTGGTAACAAGGCGTGGTTCTTTTTAATGTTTTCTTGCCAGAACAAAATCGTACCAGTGTCACTTCTATGCCATTACCTTCGTTCAAGACCAAGAAAATATTGGAAAAACATAACAGAAGTATAACTGAACATCTGCTGGCATGTCACTCACATGCATAGCCCTGAGCATGCCCCTCATGTAATTTATGCTTTAGGCATGTCTGAAAGGTCCTACACTGCTGTTTGAGCCAGAGTTTCTCCTATTTCCCTCTCACCCATGTCTTGGTTAGACCTTTGAACTGGAAAAGACCCAAACCTTTTTATATCTCCAATTCACAATGATCTTGTTATTCTGATCTGTACTTCGTTCGCAAGAAAAAAAATCACATTGACCTTAAAATGTTTGAAACAGTAGTAATATATAACATTTGCTGCTGCTGCCTGCTAAATACTGTCATAACAATTATGTTTCCATGGACAAATCCGTTAACTGTTTCCTTTTTGTCCTTACTAGACATGTGAACATCACTATCTTCATTTACTTTTGCTGGCTGCAGGAATATAAACCCTGTATTAAATCTAATTTCTTGGGAAAAGAAAAGAAAAGAAAAGAAAAGAAAAGAAAAGAAAAGAAAAGAAAAGAAAAGAAAAAAAAGAAAAAGAAAAGAAAAGAAAAGAAAAGAAAAGAAAGAAAAGAAAAAAGGAAAGAAAAGAAAAGAAAAGAAAAAAGAAAAGAAAAGGAAAAGTCAGACTAAAGAAACTGAATCCATACAAAATTACAGCATCAAAGTGCTTCATCTGAAACCCAAACTGAAGTCTCTGTATGATTGACATTGTAGGTCGGAGATTCCAGCACTGGCTTGAAGATACAAACAATTCTGGCACAACTTACTGAATTGTTTATAATACTTCAGGCACAGTTATTTAAATAAGTATGTGTTGATCACCTTGAAACCACTGTCTGTAGCCACTAACCAATACCACGCTGCACATCCCAATTTTGTTTTTTTGGACTAAAAATGTTTTTTTCTTCACGTTTTTTATGTCCCTGAGCCCTGATCTACTACTGGACTCGCAACACATTTATATCAACTGCACTTCTGTTGTTTTCCCTTGCCAGTAATACCTGTCAGGAGCTGCATGTACAAGGCCAACAGGACAGACAAAGTAGGTAAATGCACAAGAACAAGTGCTGGTTATGCAAGAGTTCTTTTTTTTTACTTTAAGCATTTAAATCCTTCAGAAGATGTGTATTTTTATACCACAATCAACATTGTGAATTGCATCAACTTTCTTCATCGTGAAGTCTGTATGGTCCATATGTGTATTGGCACACATGCACTGGAGTCAACATGTCAAGTTCACATTAAAAAGTTGAACATGTATGAAAACCGGGCACACTAAATTTTACTTGTGCAATTGGCCTGAGGCATTTCACTTGATCAATCATGCCATCATATAAAAGGTAATAACAGATCAACAAATTTTGTTGGTTTGGAACCAGGATGGGTGCTCAAAGGCAGGGGTGCGTGATAGGTAGATTATAGCATATATCTAAGAGTGCAAAAATATTGAATTGGCACTGAAGAAAGTTTGTAATGAAACAAAGGCAACATACTTTCAATATTACATCATTTACCAGTTGGTATGCTTTGAACTAGGTATTCAGTTCACAGCAAAACTTCTGAACAAGATAATAATATATAACAAACTTTTGAGGAACTTAAGAATATAACTAAACCTGCCAGCATTGCATGTCGGTGCACTGTCAAGGCACATGAATAGACATACATATCTTCCCTTTCAGGTATAAAACCCTTGGCAAGAGTGTATACATATACATTCAACAGCTTGAGCAATCCTATTTAAATTCAAGCATATCTTTACATTACATAATATGCTGAATTTTATATACTGTATTTTCCAATACAATTTTGAATTCTCTCAAAGAATGCCCAGCGTGCCATATAATCCCTATACCTATGGTCTTTCTCGCATTAATGCATTACCACTTACCCGCATTAAGTAATGCAAAGTACTGGTAGAAAGTTCACATTCAATCAGAAGTTCATAACTGCAACATGCAATTATAACTTCTCCATATTTAAATTATTATTGTTCCCCAGGCAATTGCTTAGGCATTATTTTACAGGTACAATGGGCTGTTCAATTCAAATTTTCTGGAGCAGTGCAGACATTATTAGCCTCCACTGTTGCCCCCTTAAGCTGCTGAAGTTTCTCATGACCCTGTTTGTCTCGGCCAAACTGAAAAACAACAGCTCAATACTATCCGTATGGAGAATTGGCAGGATTTCTCCAAAAAGGCTTAAAAACCATATGCATGTTTTGTCACCAGGATTTTAAAAACTTGTGAAACAACATGTCAGAGAACCCACAACACGGGCAGACAATTCAAAATGATAATGTACCGATTGAAGAATTGCAAAGTTACACAGAATGTGACTAACAAAACTGAGCATTCAACAGAAGCAAAATTTTCTTTACCTTACACCCTATCCCATAAAAACTAACTTGCTGTGCACATGGCTTCATCTTACATTTAATACCACAAAGTGGCATAAATTGGTAAGACATCTTATGTTCACTTGATCAGTTAAGGGTAACATTAGCGTGCCATTTGTTACCACTCATATGATAGGAAAAGAAATCTGAGAAACCATGTAACAGTTCAGGACTGGACAATTTACTGCACTATTTTAGTGTGGTTTGATGGCAAACCTGGTGAACCATGTCTAGAGATCTTCCATCCCGTAACTACATGTCACTGTCATTAGATGTATACAACTTCACACATGTATTCAGCAGACAGGAGTCACATACATTGGCATTAAAATGTACACTTTTATCAGTACTTGTATCTGTTTTTAACGGTCATGTTTCTCTTGAAATCAAGGATTGACAGTCCGCGCCCAGGTGTTCCTGTGCACCACTGCACCACTTGGACGGCAGTTAATCCTCTTTAAGAGTGAGGCTATTTGAGGATAACATTTTGGTATTTTGAACTACCCACCCCCAACCCCCTCCCAAATATACCAAAATTAATTTGACCCAGCACAAGCATTGAACCGGCAACTCTTCATATAAGTTCCACAGAGATATTTTTTTCCCACATATGTTGGTATAAATCTAAAATCAAACAAGAATTCCTGAAACACTAAAGAGCAGAACTGCTGTGCACAGGCACTATTTTTTTGTCCGCTGATACACTTTTTCCTCGTACACCACGTAGGTAGTAACTATTCACAGCAGTAAATCTAAATCTCAGCTTTATAAGCAGGTGAATATGTCACCAAAAAGGGTCAATATAATCTATAAAGCCAAGTATTAATACGGTGTGATGCTCCAAAGGAAATCTGTATGTATGTATGTATGTATGTATGTATGTATGTATGTATGTATGTATGTGTGTATATATACACATATATATATACATACACCTGTGTGTTGAAATTCTGGAATACAAGGGCAAACCAAGTGGCCGAAAAACACATGAAAAGACTTTGAACACTTACCCCAATGCAGGTATCACATACAGCAAGGAAGTTTATTCTTAATAGAAAATAAAATATTATCTGTGCTGAATGAAAGGCAACTATGACAACCGGATTTTTTTGTGGAGTCCCATGTGCAAATTCAAGAACACAGGTAGGTATGCATCATCTTTTGAAGAATTCTGACACAATTACTTGGAAGGACAGTAAACACCTGATGCTGGACTGTTTAACACTGCACTGTGACATTATGACTATCTTTCTGAATGAAGATTGCACAGGAAAAAAGGAAGTTGAGATAGCAGGCCAAGGAAAGTTACTGACCCAGTATTAATTTCAGAGAGAAGGGGTTCAGTGATCAAACAATAAACGTCTGGATATATATCCCAACAGCTCAAAGTAATACGCATGCTATTTCAATATGTCAATCAAATGTTCACTAACTGTTTGAGTGACAAACATTGTTTTTCAGGAAGACTAAGAATTTGCCCAGCACAGGTCATTGTAGTCAAAGGAGCACTTCCTTCCCAAACATTCAAACACAACATTATAAGTTACATTATCTTGTCAAAGAAATTTAGTTGGATGTTTCATTTGGATAAAGTAAGAGCAGGCTTCAAGTGTTGCACATATCCACATAACAGTGTTAATTTAGAAATGACTGACAGCTGCTTTGTATTCCAGCCCTTCATCCTGTATTTGCTACAGGATAGTGGGCACTTCGTCTTGGCATGAGAAAAAATGGATATGACAAGAGCAGAAAGCAATATCTCATTAGCCCCCAAACATAATGTGGTGAACATTCCTAACAATTCTTACACCTAGGTTAGTAGCCGAGTTACCAAGTCTACTTTCATACACAGTATATCAACAAGATAAAGCACATGCTTCTGTATATATTGCAAGATCTCTATACCATATTGAAGCTAATATATCTACAGTGTGACTGTCACATATTGTACAATGCAATGAATTGTGTGCACTTACAAACTGGACTTCATTGACTCTCAATGGGTTTCATTTTGAACAAAAGTATCTTCTGTACATGTTTTATTTATCAACTTCAATAAGACTATTTCAACAAGGTTAGGTGCTACATTGGACAATATTTCCTACATTGAGCACAATATATGCCCTGTACAGCATCGCTTTCTCCAAGCTTTCATTGTATTGGCCTTCCCTGACAATTTTCATTACACTGGCCATATTAAGCAGGTTCACAAATGGATGTATTGCATCACACAACATAGCAGCCAGAACACTTGAGAACAGCTATAATATGGGCTATAATGTGTTGAACATTACAAGTATTATATACATATTTATCACTCAAGCCACTTGCTAAACAGTGTGGCAAGCTGTTCACTATTCATAACACTTCTAAAACAGTATGGTCCTACGACTTGGCACCCAAAATTAATACCATGAAGTTCATACTACTCTCTGTTATATACATGTAAATTGTATCCAGCAATTATATATATGAGGGTGGTTACTAATAGTGGAAATATCTGAAATATAATATCCTTTCTAGTTTCTACTGGCACCAAGATTTCACAAAATAGACTGGCAGAAATCCAGTTCAACATGTTCAGCCAGGAAACCTTGTGCTCAGAAGGCAAAACAAATCTATAGCACAACCAATGCAATGCAGATGGACAAATTTAACAGCCAGACTAACAAACCAACTGATCCAACACAAGTACTACTGAAGCAAACTTGCCTACATATGTGTATATATATATATTTTCATATATACATCTACAACCCTTGAGGTCTACCCACTGTTACTTGCAACTGCTGATAGATCTACATTTACATTAGTTGTGACCAGTGTATGATTTATAATGTTGGCCTATACCGGGCACCCAGGACACATCTTGGGACTGAAAATTCCCAACATGTTTACAAATATTATGAGTCTTTAACATATACAGAATATGTATGTAATGCCCATGTCAAAACCATCACCATCCAGGTGATCAAAACTTCTAACATAATCTGCCTTGTTCACTTTGTTAAAAAGACAAAAAGGTGTACTTGACTCTGTTAAATGAAGCAGGTGCTCTAAAATAATAAGACCACACATACCACCAAGATAAATATTGTGAAGTGACATTTTTCAACAAAGCAGTGAACTACTCTGACCACAGCAAATAATATAAAAAAAAACTTCCGGAGTCTTGTAATGTGCTATAAGCAATTGAAAAGAACAGTTTGTGGATCTGCTTTTTAATTATCTTTTGAAAAATGTTAATGAGGATTTGCTTTCTGATTCTGCACTCGGACTCCTCCAAGTTATCCTGGTTCCAAACACTCAGTCACTGTAAGTCATTCGTGATTAGTTTCCTGCAACCCAAAGAGCACAGGGTCAAATGTTTGCTTTTCAAGTGTATTATGCAGTATCTTTTTTTTTTCTTTTTCCTTTTTTGTTGACATAAAACTGGTTGGACAGACCACCGTTAACTGCAGCAACTCTCACTCGGTCAGATTATCTTTATTATGCATATTTAGTTTATATGTACAAGAATGTCAATTTTAAGTTATCCATTTACCACTCAAATTTTCTGAAGTATAAATGCCGACTCCTTTTATGTTTTCACTCAGTTTTTTTTGCTCACAGAAAACATTTTGAACAGTCAAAAAAAAAAAAAAAAAAAACACGCCTACTGCAGCAGCATGCACCAGGTTCACAGCTTTCCTTGGTGTTCATTTGGGTGCACTGCACCCAACCCACACCCAGGAAAGTTGCTGACTTGGATCATTTTATTCTAACCAGGCTAGTGTAAATTCTCATAAACAGATGATCAGCTAAATGTTACATATACATTATGGCTTCCATGGTATAGCTCCCTGCACATGCTGTAGGAAGATACAGTTAATCTGACTCGAAGGAAAACACACGAATGTTTTGTTGAAGTCACTTCGCATTGGCGATAAGGACTTCTGCAAAATGCTCCCTCAACTCAGGTCAAATGACCTTCTTCCCCATGGAAGCCATAAACAAATCCCACTTCCAGATATCACAGTTTTGATGAAAGAAAATGATCAAAGTTGAAAGTTGCTTTTGCTTTTTTTGTGACCCTTGTGCTACAGGAACAGAACTTATGTCTCTGTAAATTTTACAGCAGCACCATGTGACAGTCAGGCAGAGTAAACACAATGGCAGCAAGAACCACTTGTGTGTTCAAAGACATTTTTCACAGTGCTCTGTCATGAGAAACTGCAATTTTGCTGCACCTAAAAAACCTTTTTTGTTCTCAGTTTGTGTCAGATATATATCCCTGCAGTGTGATGAAATAAAGGACGGTCGAGCATACATGTAGTTCATGACTTGATACTGAAATTAGGAAAGTTACAATAGTTATTTATATATTTTTATCACTGTAATATCCGAGCAACATTCACTTCATTATTTTACTTTTACACACTTTACAAATTATGTCCATCAAAAGTGAATTATTTTGAAAAATTCCCATTCAGATCACCATGCCACAGTGGCATACCATATAAATTATAAATTGCAACATTTTACATGTAGCAAGGGCAAAATTAACGTCACAACTAATATACTTGGCATGGCAAATGTAGTAAAAAGGTAATAAGGTCCATTTTTACCATGACTCAGACACTCCCAAATATTCAATATATCCTTGTGACGAGTACAATCAGCATTTGATATAAGACCCTGCAGCACAGAAACTCTCGGATGGATAAAATATGCCTGTAGACTAAAAGTAATAGTTTTGGCTGATGGTAGCCACAACAGTTAACAGACAATACATACAGACCTAGTCATGATAAGTTCATTCATGCAAACAGACTGAATTGAAAAAAGAAAAAAAAAAAGTTACATTGCTGTAGCACAAGGATCATTGCTTAATTAACAGGAAGAGAACTTTTTCATTCTTCTATTTTGATTATGCAGATAAAATACCATCCTTTCAAGCCAAGAAAATTCATACAAGGAACCACCTGGATTCAACAAAATTGTATCATCATTCATGCCAATGGCTGTTAGGCTGTTAACCTGCACCGGGTATGAAGTCGTTCTTAGAGTCTAGCATGGACAATGTGAGCAACCCATCAGAATACCTCAAAAAAGAAGTGAATCACAGCAGTTCCATGTAGGCCTAGTGAAAATTGATGAATGACCAAACATAAACATGCATGGGCACTATTAGGATGATAAATGTGGTGGAATAACATCAAATACATGTACGGCATATAATAAGGCACCATGTTGAATAAAGCTGAACATATTCATAGGGTTGGATTATACTCAGAACTGGTCATTTGCCACAGGCAGACAATGGACATTTGGCAAAGATGTTTTCAGATGTCAGCAAAATTGGCTTTAAAGATTTTTAAAGTCTGTAAACCAATTTGGTTGATCCAGATATTTTTTCCCCATTTATTTCATACAGAATTCTGAAACTCCCATCTTGACTGCGCATTAAAAGAAGCGTTCTTCCATTTTTTCAGTCTTGCTGGTGACATTATCATATTTTTTGTGAGAGTTGCTTTACTTTAGAGCTCCATATGCCGACCTAAAATTTATGTTCATCCACACATACAGCAAAAAACGAAGTCCTGATTACGAGCACTGCTTTGAGGTTTTTTTGGGGGGGTGGGGCTGAGGGGTGGGGTGACATTTTCAGTAGTTGCCAGAGTAAAATATAACATGCATGAAAGCTTTTTAGTTGCTCTGTTCCAGCAAACATACATCTGTACATACTCTGACCTATGTGCTCTTGATTTTCACCAGAACCACAATGCACCAAGACTCTTCAACCTGAAAGCTTGGTAGCCTAAATTAATGACAATGAGCTGCAAAAGATCATAAACCATTATTATATATATGTAGGTTATGAAATCTCAAAAGGTCATGACCATAATAGTCATGTAGACTACCTGAACATGCCCAAGGCTCAGACCAATGAACATCTACTTCCTACTTGTCACTCTGCACTGTCCTTCACTACTAGCTGTTTCAAAAGACAGGCCCTAGAGTCCTGCCAATTGCATGTACCATCAACCAATATCAGTGACATATGGGAATGTGAAAAAACTTTCTTACAATCCAGTGATCAGTTTAATAAGCTCACAATGCCAGAACCTGTGTTCAAGTAAACATGATCATCAGACTCTTACAATTTACTTAGCTTCCTACAGCATGTACAATGGACTACCTTGGCTGGTGCTTTCACCGAGACAGATGAATGGGAAAAAATGCACAAGGTCTGCAGTATGATCTTGTTTTGTTAGTTCTAAGCAAAATATAGCTGATGCGGATCACCAACCCACTATTCGTGACCCAGATACATATTGTATGTCCCTTGATCAATAATCACGACAAAATTAAACATGTTTATTTCTTAACATTAAGCTTTTGCAGCACAAGCAGTAATACTCTTACAATTGAGAAGACAAAATTTGCAGTATTTATAATTGAAGGACAGAAAAGACACCAAAGGCACTTTTGGGTAACTACTACTACTACTACTACTACTACTACTACTACTACTACTACTACTACTACTACTACTACTACTACTACTACTACTACTACTACTACCATCACCACTACCAATCATTGTTTATAGAGTGAAAAATGCAAACTGAAACGTTTTTGGAGTGGAGAGGACCTAAAATTTCTGATTCTGACTATATTTCAAGCTTGTCATCTGATTGTTAAATAAACATTCAGCTTTGTGGTAAACATGTTAAATGTCATACTCCTATGAAAATATAGATATAACTGTTTTACAAGTTACAAGTTCAATGACTGTGTGGTTCAAAAAATGTATGGATGGATTTTTTCATCACTGTTTGTTTTGCAACTATGAAAAACCCAATGTGCAGTTTCCATATTTTGGGCTCCCTTCACATTTGGAGACCTAAAACATGTAAAAAGTCCCGAACACATTTTTGAGCCACATTACTGTTTCATTACTTCTGCCCAAAAAGTTTGAAATTTGAATAAACTTGCTCCCAGTTGTATCCACATTTGCGTAGGGGTCTGACATTTGACATGTTTTCCACTAAATTTGATGTTGGTTCAACAGGTAACTCATTAGTGTCAAATTATAATCATATTTGAACTCTTTTGATCATTTTCTTTCCAAAATAATACTTTATAAATGTTAAAATAAATACTTTTCAGACTATGAGCCATGGTAAGCAGTAGTTACTCAAACAAGCCTTTGGAATCTTACCTGCCCTTACATGGTCGCAGTTTGGATATAATTGTGGTGCTGCTGGTACTAGAACTAGCTAATTCTCTGAATTTGAATCAATACATAATTTTAACTAAACAAACTTGTTCCAATACAGTTTACAAGACTGGCATGTTTCTGGAATACACAATGACATGATCATGTTCATGTAGCTGAGGGATGCCACTTTTTGCCTTTATGCTTACAGCTACCTACTGTGGAAAGCACCATTATGGAAATTTAAGCCATTTCATTTTGCTGGGGTTTTTTTTTTCTTTCTTATTTTTCATTTTTATTTTGGGTGAGGTGCAAATGTAACACCAGCTTTCTGACAGACTGGGATATGCCCTATTACTGACAAATTTGCCTGCTTAGCTGACTAACCGGGCTGCTCAATTTTACTAGTGTAGGCATTCATCTTTTCACCATCCACAGAAATTGCAGGCACTTGAAGGTCTGGATAAGCAGGCAAATAACATTATTTATAAGGCTTTAAATTTGCAACTACCACTTTGAAAAGTGGCAACATCCAAGCAACTGCCGCTGACTTGGCAAAAACAGAATGGTCACTGTGGTTGCACAGATAAATTTTGCCCACCTCAAACTGCCAATATCCAACAACTTGACAAATCATACTGTGAAAAGTACAGTAACTAAAGTGTTAAGACCACTGAACCACACTTATTTTATGTATGTGTTCAGACAACCAACATTTTCTAAAATATTATTTTTGGCTCTATCTGTGGCTGTGTATGTTTACCAATGGTAATGTGGGACTTGTGCATTTTGTATCTGTACATGTAGGGTTCAGTTGGCTTTCAGTGACAGCAATGCAAAAAGAACTGCTTCACAACCAAACAATCATATCAAGTTGCAAATCAATGTAGCCAAAAATACACAACAACGTGGTACCTTACTAGTAACAGGATTTCATGCAGTTTATGGACCATAACTTAACCAAAAGTAATAGTTACTTTTCAATCGGCCTGCACATTTAATTCTCACAGATACTTATGGACACAGTTCTGACCTTTCAAGGATACAAGATGGTTATCTATTTTGTCCAAGATTGATTGGTACATTTTTGTTCAAAATTAACTCAGAAAATCAATGGACCCAATGACAATTTGATTAGCATTAAGTAAACTTTGTGAACTGAACTGTGCAATTTGTACAACATGATATTACAATATGGTCTCATGTTGTACTTTTGAGACAGGCTTTGTAACAAATGAACAGTGCCCAACACTGTGCAGTATTAGATTTTTTTCTTTGTCTCTGTTGCAATGTAATGACAGTATTTGGCCCAGTGCTGACACAGCAATTACACATGTGATCTTTCTTGACGCCCTACCCTGTCAAAACAACAAATGGCTCTTTAATCCTACAATACAGGTGTACATGATGGCACATGTACATAATTGCTGATGACTTCTGACAACTAAAAAGGTATTAAATGTACATGTATTACAGGTACTTTACATTAAAAATTAAGAATTTTACACTGTAAGCTTCAAAATGAAGTTCATCAGTTTGTTGATTTTTTTTTTGGTGCTTTACACTGAAAAAACACATCACTGAACAACCATGACAGAATATTAATTTTTGTGAACACTAAAAAATGTGGTTAACATGAGCTGCACTTGCTTGTGTGGTCTAGTGCGAGTCAGTCACATGTGCAACTCTTATGAATGTGGGGCACAGTGTAAAAAATCAAAGATATCAGATGTATAATTGCTGTGTAAAACTTGTGGCTAAATGACTGACAGAGCAATGGAAAAAAAGGAAACTGAAAAAAATGCAGACAGTGCTTTACATTGTGATTTCGCACCTTCTATGGCATCAACAGAAGTCACCGTCTAGCTCTATATATATCCTTAACACAGCAAATGGAAGGATGATGCTCATGTGTTTTGATGATGGTCTGGTTTAAGCAGAAATGTACATACATACAGAGGAACTCAAAGCCAATAGAAAGAAAAGTGCTGCAACAAAGGCAGGCTCAGTGATTTGTACACCCTTCTGCCTTGACCACCTTAGTGCAGATACATGACCAGTTATCTTGAAGTATTAAAGCAAGGTTGCACCATTTTCAACACCTTGGCCTGCAGACAGGCAGACAACTGCAGACAACTATTTTAAACATCTTTCAGGAAAATTGTAACTTTTCTCTCACACTGCTCAAAAAAATCAGAAAGATGTCATTGGATAAATATTTGATTGAAGGAAAATATATTCATGCAACCCTTTTTAATATGTTTACAGATAGGTTGCACATTTGAAAGTCACTGCTCAAGGGCCTTGGCCTTCCCATTATAAGGTATAGGAAGATAGGGCTGTAATTCTTGAAATTTGCTCCAATTTGGTTCAATATAGAAATCGCACTACACTGCTAGGATTATCTGGGGAAAACCCTACTGTGCTTATATAAGATCAGTCGACTTTCTCTGTTAACTTCATTTCAAATTGACAAAACAAAACAAAGGTGATATCTCCATGCACCTGAGAAATTTTTTGATGCAACACAGTACCATGGCATTCAGGGTGCACATCCTAGTTTTGTATGTTATTAAGCAAAAGACAATGTTTTTGTGCAATACCCAGAAAAAACTGCAATCTGTAAATATTTATCATGTACATGAATCAGTTGTGGCACCTCAAATAAGATTACATGTACACATGGTGTCCATCCATGCAGGTATGAATGCAGCCCATGTTGTTGAATGCATTGAAAAACTTTGTTATCTGGGTTTCATAACCACCTAACTTAACTCATAAAATTGTTTATTTCCCTGTACTTTTTGTTTGTAATTCCCAACTTACCTTTGATTACACCTGCAAGCAGCCACAGGTGTTAAAAATGGTACAGTGACAGTACTGCCAAATCCTTTGGCCTATACAGTTTACACCCTTGCACATCATGTTTGGCAAAAGCACCATGAATTTGGGCTTTCTGAGATTCCATAATTTTTTAAAACTGAGACCCTAACTGCTAAAAATCTGGTCAATTTACTTACTGTGTAATATAAAATTGATGTAATAAATAATAAATTTACTTTAATTAAAGTGAAATCAAAATTTGTGTGTGTGTGTGTTTATGTATATCACTGGTCTACAGTAGGTAAAGCATATGCAAAAGTTTCTTCTGAAGCTCAATACTTTAACATAAAAACATACATGTATGGTGCTCCTCTCTCAACACATTGTCCTGTTTGTTGTTAATATTCAAGATTCTGGCCATGAATAGGATCTGCACATGATTTTAAAATTAAGTTTGTATTGAACAAATACACATTTGGTGATGAAACAGAAAAGCATGGAAACTTCCTGTGGTGACCCAAGCATAACCATCTTGTCCCTCTGTATGTACGTCCCTGGCTCATGGTAATGCATGCATGTCTTCAATTTTCAGAAGCAGAAGTGTGTCTCAGGTGCAAATACATGTTGATGCATTCCACTGGTGAAGACTCTTTGCAACACCATTGAGACCAACAGTGTCAATAATTATCTCTGCCAGCACTGCAACTCCCTTAGCCTTGAGCACCCCATTTTCTTCCCCAGGTAAGGATACTGTGTTGTCACATTGTAGTTCTTGTAACACAGCATCACTTCAAACCAAATGCACTCAAAATACAAGAACCGGCTCAAATTCAAGGAAATTCTACCCTAGGGGATCTTGATAGCTTAATAACCTACTGACCAATATCCCATTTGCTGGGGTACAAAATAATCCCCAACATTGGCAGTATCCACCAATGCTACAAGTAGTTGTTCACTAAGTTTCATAAAATGGTTAATAATATTAATCCCAGATTTTAACTAAGGTTCATTCTATCAACAATTTTACTCATGTTCAACATGTTCAATGTATTTTCTATGTAAACACAACAAATCACAAATGGAGAAATCCACATGCAAACTTCCACTGCTGTACCTTTGTATGTACACTCTTGACACAGAATCTTCCAATGAAGTATACTTGTTGAATTTTCCATGTGATATAACATATTCATTCTCCCAGTGGGGCACTGGCGATCACTTTACACTGTAACTTTACCTTAAGTTTCACAACATAATCCACAATGAGGCTTCATGCTTCGTCCAATTTCAGTAACCAGTTTGGCAGATTTGAATGTAAGTGTTTAGAACTCTCCCTCTGATCTGCTGTTCTACACATGCACATGTAGTTTTGATGTAAATTCACGGAACCATCGTCAGTGCTGTTCTTTTGTTCTACCTTCTTGTCTATTGGCAAAGTATGGACAGACACAGTGCACACAGAACCAGACCCAATCAAGCCAGCATCTTGCCACCTGTCTGGAGAACCTCTGTCAATACTGGCCACATCACGCAGTCCAAGTGGTTAGTTTTAAGGCTGCTATGTGAACTTTCACACAAAGGCTCCCTGTCTATCAAGAACATTTCTTGCCAATACCCCAAGCGTCCCTTAAATAAAAGTTTCACCATCCATATATATGCTGGCAGCAGTGAATTGTGAACACTTTTTCTTCATAATTGGTTGTCAATGTATCATTCTGTGCCTTTATTCTATTTTTCTTCTTAGGTTTGTCCAACAGGTAATGTTCCACATGTTCCATAAGACCCATCTTGGGTTTGTTGGTTAAAACTGTCAAAGTTGAAGTCCAAGGTGCCATCAAGACTCAATTCATCCCTTATTATCTGATCAACATCACAATCAATTTCTGCTGGTTTTAAGTCTTGCAAGTTGAAATCCAAGTCATTTGGCAGCAACGTGTTGAAATTGACTTGCTGTTGCTGCTGTTGTTGCTGCTGTTGCTGTTGCTGTTGGCTTTGTGGCCACTGCATGTTGCTCAGCAGCTGTTGTGAGTTTTGAGGTTGTGATAAATTTGATGAATTTGAAAATAGTTGGTGGTTTGGTTTGTTATGTGACCGTGTGAGTTCCTGGCGCAACAGTGAGTCATTGTTCATGTTCAGCTGAGGTTGCTGTTGCTGCCTTTGCTGCTGCTGCTGTTGCTGCAGGAATGACCGCATGCCTGAAGACTGGAAGGCACTGCTATTATTGAACATCCCTACAGATGTTACTACAGGCATCATTGGGTCCTGCTGCATGCTGAAATCTGACAGTAAGTTATCTTGTTGTTGCAGGACATCCAATGACTCTGACATGAATGATGTGTTACAGGAGGAACCCAGGCCACTTCCCATGCCATTGCCAAGACCACCTCCTAAGCTGGACATATTTCCCATACTGCTGGTCAGTGTACTGACCAGGCTGGAATTCCCAAGGTTATTACTCATGCTTGTATTGATACATGAACTACCCCCACTGGTGTTCATCATGTTTGGTGGGCTATGCTGTGGACTCCTTCGAATCTGATCTGGATATGGTGGCGGAGCTGGCAACAGTGTGCTATGGTTCTGGAAGCCAAGACCGTTGTTTGAGTTTGGTGACATCTGTTGTGAAATTGGACTAGGGGGATGGTTACTATTCACGACACTGTCACTCACCATAGGATCTCCTGGAGACAAGGTTGGCATAGTGTCAGCTACAATCATATTATCTAGGCGTTCTGTGATGCCTTCAGCGAAGCCATCTTGACTACTAGTAGTATAGGAACTCTGATTCCAGCTAATTGGAGACATAGGTGGGACCTGGCTATCATGCAGATCAGGCTCAACAGCAGAAGGGATTGAAGCCAGACTACAAGCACTGGCATTAGAACCTGTTCGCGGGCGGAAGTCTTGAGGACTTAATTGGTAATGTAGAGGAGAGTCTGCAGGCAGAAGTTCACTGCTCTCATTAAAGTCTGTGCTACCATTTGGACTGGCACCATCTAAGCCAGCCCGCATTGCTTCAACCTTCTTTTTAACCCTCCCTCGTTTCTTTTCATATGCCTTTGTGTCCATGCTTGTAGCCCTTCTACGAGGGGATTTACCTGGTTTCGCATCTGGATTAATGACCCACCATGAACTTTTACCAGTTCCTTCATTCTGTATACGCATGAAACGGTTGTGTAAAGACAGGTTGTGTCGGATTGAGTTCTGGAAATAGACAAAACAAGGAATGTGATTAAACTTGTTGCAAATCATATATTACTTTTTCATTTTGAAAAAGGCATGGCAAAATATTCCATTACATTTATTTTGAAAGAAGTGCAAAATAATGAGGTGTAAGAGGAAATCATTTCATTCCTCTGGCAGGCAACGAAACATTAAATGTCAAAGCACCTGCAACACCATCGCAAGACCATGTTGGGACAGAAGGTCTTATCCGACATTCTGAAACAGAGGTTATCATAAGAAATTATTGCAACAATGTCAAGCTATGTATTACCCTTTGTGAGCAAACATCTTAAATTTCAATGTAGAAATACATTTGCAGAGGTAGAAATTTACTATTTTTTCAAGTTTCCCCTGGGCAACCACATCATTTTAACAAGTTGCCCAATCCTCCAGAAAGTTGCCCAGTACCACCTTATGAGAATTTAGTTACTAGTTAGCTTGTTAAAAGACACTGATATTTAAAATGTTGCAGATATAGATGAACAAGAGCTATATTTGTTGCCACTATGAAAACAGTGTTTCAGCACGAAAATGAAGATTTTAGGAACTGTATTAAATGTTCCCACTATTGTTGGAAATGATATGCTCAGCTGAAGATAGAAAGTTGCCCCATGGAAAACCAGCTAAGGAAATAAAGTTGCCAGACACAAGTGAAAGTTGCCCGGGGCACCTAGACACCCGCTAATTTCGAACCCTGCATTTGTCAGACATTACAGACATCAATTTTTGTAACATGCAAACAAAAAAACAATGATATGGGCAATTGCACTGTAATGACATTTTGATTCAGAAAGACATTTCTAGTATCAATTCACCTAGAAATTATTTGAAATGCAGTGTTTATATTGCACAGATGGAGCTCCAACAAATGGATATTATAGTATCACACATAAAACTAGGAATTCCTGTGGTAAGATCTACTTCATTACAACTCCTGTGACTATTGGGAACAGAATTATGTCCAACAGACAAAGTTATTGGAGTAACCATATTCTTTGGACTCTTCAAGCATTGGTTAACAAGAGGGTTCTGTGAGCAGCTAGTCCTCATCTGACCCAGATATATGCCACTCAAAACAAGTTCCACCATGAGCTGAGCTGAGTTGAATTTCAGCTGCAGCTTGAACCAAGTCCAGCTAAACTTTGACCTGGTAGTAAATGGGTAACAGTGACCCACATACTTAACTTTCAAAAGCCTAATGTTCCTAAGATCCTGCCACTTACACAGTTGAAGCTGACAGACTGGAACCCCCCCCCCCCACACACACACACATAGGTCATGTGACCTTGGAAGTGAGGTCAAGGTCACCAAATGCAATCAAGACGAGAAATAAAATCAAGGTACAATTGAAGTTAATTTGAGTTGAATGCAACATGCGAGTCTTGAGATACTGCTTGCAAGGATTGTGCTAGGAAAAGTTGGCTCACGGGTGTCGTACACTTTTCCAGCACTTTACTCAGAAAATGTGACTTTGCTCCAAATGTGTCCTTAAATACACATTACTTTTGAGATTATAAAAACTAAATCTTTTCTAAAAAAATACATTTGGATTAATTCTGTTACCACACAGTAACAGAATTATGCAATCAGGCCTTCCAGTGTTGCCTACCTATCCAATTAATGGAAGATTTTCAGGAGATTATTTTCTTAATGTAAAATATTCAAGAAAAATACTGACAACATTTTTGGAAGAAAGATCATACTACTCAATTCATAAGCTTTTCCAACCTGAATTTTGGGGGAATCTCCCAAGATTCTGTGAGATTCGCAGCACAGGGGTTTCAATTTGTCCACATGTGAGGAAAACTCAGGGGATATAAAGGGAATAATTTCTACCTTATCTAGGATGCTCTATTCATATACATGTATATAAGTTCCTGTAAGCCCTCTTAGTGTGGCACACAGGCCTACACACAGGAAAAAAAAGACCTTTTCATTATGTATAAACATTTTAATAAAACTGCTGTCCAAGCAAGTCAAGAAAAAATGGCACTGCAGCACAACATGCACTTTGCATGTAAAACTCAGTAGTTTTATCAGTCTAGGCCATAGTGTATATGATCTCAGATAAAAGTGTTATGTGTTCAGCAGACTGTATTTTCTTCCAACCTCTGAATTAATAAAATTTGCAGGCAAACCAAATTTAAAAACTGTTGTCATAGTTTAATGTCAATTGGTAAAAAATAGCTTGCAAAAGTTTACATTGTACTTGTTTTTGTGTAAAATATGATGCTGATGACTACAGGCCTATGATCTGGTGACTCCAGGACCTATCTGAGCTGGGCTTGTCAATCCCAACCAACAATTACTGGCCCTCACCACCGACTTTGTGCCAGACCCAAACCAGTGTTGCTCTTCCAGACAGTCATGCTGATTTGCAAATTTATGTTTGTTTACACACATCAGTGCTTTATTCTGGCTACAAATATATGAAAGACGCTGGCGAGTGATAACTCCCAAGACACTCTACATTAGCTCAGACACTGTGACACTCCAGTGCCCCCAATTCACTGTTGCTTGCCAGACTTGGCTGTCACCTGATCTTTGTTTTTGCAGTTGATTGCTGAAGCAAAAGTGGGTCACAAAGTTCCCAATCAAATGATGAACTTCTGGTTTCAGAATATTTGGTTTTAAAAACAAACTGGACGATTCCACATTGCCAGTTGGTGTGAAATTAATATTAGCAAATGAGAAATCCTGAGTTCAACTGAAAGTGACTTTTTATTTCTGTCAGTTCAGATTTTTTAGCACTAGATCAGTGCATGTGCTTTACCCGTATGACACCTGCATATATGGACCAGTTTGGTACTGGATCAAGTTGCCAGAGCAAAGTTCTTGCTGGGGATAGGCAAGCAGGCAAGCCTTAATGTTGAGTGCTGCTGGCGGCAGCAGAACTGTTTCCTGTCTTTCTGATAAAGAATCTGGTTCAAACTTTTGAACTTTTAAAAAATTTAGTTTAAAATCTGCCAACTTTCTTAAATATTGGAGTCAGCTGTAGATGTTCATTTGGACAAATCACTCTGAAAAAATCTGAAACAGTTTTGTCACTTAAGCATTGTTTTCTCATTAAATATCAGAGACAAAAATACTGACAGCACTGAATTTCATTTTACATAAGTGTAAAAGTGCTTTAAAAAAAGAAGAAAAAACCCCACAGTAATCACCAGGAAGAAAATTTACGTTTTGTATCAAAAATCATAATTGACTAGCAGTCTGAAAATATATAGTTTTCATGATGTTGTATGAAAAGCAGGTAGCAACTGGAACATTTTAAATGATGGTCACAAGTTACACTTATCCCCTTAGAAGTGCTTTCTTGCATCTTGTTTACTGGGGCCAGTTGACAGAAGTGCCACTAGGAACATTATATTCCTCACATATCCGAACAGGGGTCACACTGGAACTGGAGCTGCACAGAGAGTCAGATCAGGTCACTGTGCTGCAGTACTAGTACTCACTGACCTGCTCACAGTTTATATGACCCACTTACATGTAGCCCAACTTGATACCCAGATGGTTTCCCTGTTTCGTATCACTGTAAATGTGTGATGTGACTTGGACTATTTGGAATGACGACCCAGTTTATTAATTGGACCTCTACAAAGTTTTAATGATGGAAACACCCTGACCACGTCATAAACTATTTATAAAAAATATTTTCAGCATAGTTGGTATATTTAGAAAGTCCTTGATTAGTTGATTCCAAAATAGCAGCACATAGATGAATAGAAGTTGTAACTAGCCATCAAAATATCAGCTGCAGGACACTAAACTGACTGTGCAATACATGATTAACAAAGGCTTACTTCTACAATCACAGGACCACTTTCCCCTGATAACTGTGTGAACGCACGTCAGGGCTCACCAATTTGCATGTCCACTAAGTTGAGACAAGTGAAATCCTAAACTGGGCAAGTAAAAATTGCAAAGCTCAGCCTTTGGGGCTACCATAAATTTGCTTTTAAATATAAGAGATCTGGATGAATGAACAAATGAGTCAAACAGGGGGCAACCAAATAACAAAATAAATGGGGCAGAACAGGCATAATCATTTATATAGCTACAGGTTCTTCCATCATCAAACATTTTGTTGACCTCACATTTGCACAGCAACCATTTAATTATGTTGCTTACCACTGCATATTACATATACCAACTGTTGCACTATGTTGAACTGAAATACATGTTTTAACAGTTCGACCTCCTTTTGAGAATCTCCGTGTTCATTTTTGCAGGTATCTTCTTCGTGTTCATGGGAAAGCCTCTAATGTGGCAGTCCAGGCTGAATTGGGGAGTTTCCCTGTATTAATTGAGTGTTTGTCAAGCTCTCAAATGTTGCACACATGTCCAGAATGTCAACCAGAACTCCTTGGTTTATCGAGCTCTTCTCGAGAATTATGTATCATTATTAACACGATTGATCAATGAGGAAAGTAGTGGGGTTAGGCATATCAAGGGTCGAAATTAGCGGTAGCATTAGTAGCATTTGCTACCAACTTTTATGATCTGCTACCTATATTTGTTCTATGGTAGCAAACCCTTGCTACCCAAATTTTTTCTGGTCAAAATCATAGAATTCGCTATGTAGTTTCTGTCAAGAAGTGCCTCAGAATGCACCAATTTGCCTGCTTGACTTAAAAATTTTCAGGGGGGAGGGCATGCTCCCACACACCCCTAGGTGGACTTTGTGCCATGTGGGTGCTTGCTAAACCCGCATGATTTGCTGCTCAATTCTCAGATTTGCTACCAAAAATTAAATGTGGTAGCAAACCCTTGCTACTGGTTAAAATTAGTTAATTTCTACCCCTGCATATTAAAGAAATTCTTGAATGTGCTGGCATGCAAGACACCTGGTTCAATTTTCTTGGGAACAATGTTCATCTTAATTTTAAATTGGCATGTGATCAACTGCAAACTATGTATAAACAACAGTGGATTAATTTCATAAATGGCCAATACAACAACTCCAATAAATTATGAACTTATTGTAAAACGTGTGCTTTTGAATCAGATATCAATTACAACAGATATCAATTGCCGTGGAAACACAGGACAAATTTTTCAAAGCTGAGAATTGGTGCACATACTTTGGCTACTGAAACTGGAAAATGCACTCGTCCTTCTATACCTCTAAATCAAAATTTTTGTAGGTTATGCAACTCAAACAAAATTGAGGATGAATTGACGAGAAAGGAAATCATATAGTGTGTGCACTTGTAATCAGTTACATTAATAACATTTTTGAGAACAGGAAAAATAAACCTGGGTACTAACAATTACACTGGGATGCACCTATCAAATTATGATATTGTGTTTACCTGCTATTTGTGTTTTTTGTCTACATGTCTATGCAAATGTTAACAGCTTTTTATACTTATACAGTGAAACCTGTGTTACGTGGGCGCCCTTGGGACCCGGCAAAAGTGCCCACTTAGCACAGGTCCATTAACATGGGAAGTAAAGGGAACTGGGCCAGGCAACAGTGCCCACTAAACACAAGTGCCCACTTAGCGGAGGTGCCCACTGAGACAGGTTTTTACTGTACTACAGTAGTCCCTGTCACGAGAGACCCCTGTCGTGAGAGACCACCCTCTCATGAGCGACCACTTTTCAGATTCCCGAGTCCTATACTTCCCATGTTAATTTACCAGTCATGAAAGACCACCTGTCTCATAAGACCACTTTTTTTGTAGCTGTAGGGGTGGTCTCTGGTGACAGGGACCACTGTATACCTTGTATTTGGTTCATAACGAAAAACATTGCCAATGAACATCAAGCAATTTAACACTATGATTAATGCGAAAGTTGATCTGCACAAGTCTGCTGGTCTGATGTGTAACTTTGCATTCTCATTCCACATCCCTGAACTCAGGAACCATGGCCCAGGTGACAAGTTTTTTTGTTGGTACAACCATGTCTTATTCAGCCAAACTAAAGCATTTAGCTGAGGTTGTGGATTGTTGATTAATGCAAGAAGTCTTTAAGCATCTATGTACAATGTGAAATATGAATTTTTATCTCCGTATGGTGAAAAATAAAGGAGTCTTATTGGTTAATCGGCCCTTTCGTTTGTACCTGTAGCACCAGGCACCTCTGGAGTATTCCTCGTGACGTCATTTTAGAGCCTCATTATGTGTTCAATGCAGATGACACAGACATTCTGTGTGAATCATTTCACTTGTGGAGGCCAAGACTGCCAAGATGGAAAATGTGAAATGAAGCACTTTGCATCATTTACACTTCACAGACAATGAAATACAATGTACAAAATGACTGAAGGCAACACTGGATAGTACTTATTGTTCAAACCAATGTGCCGTACAGAACCATCCGGAGACAAAATCGTCATACTGGGGTTAACCCAGTGACACTGCATGATGGACCGTCCTGATGAAAGTGTAGGCCCTTCTGCCCAACCATCCAAGGAAAATGTAGGCCCTGAAGCTGAAGGGCCTACATTTGCCTTGCATGATCTATCTAGCAGTATCACCATCTCAACCCCAGTATAACTGATAATAAGACAGCCTTCAATTAGCCAAGTCCACAGTGATGACATGTGCAGACCTCAACAAGTGTCACACATGTAGTTCACATATCATCATGCACTCTGTGTCCATGGACAGACTTCGTGTATCTGGGTGCCTGGTGAATGCAGGTAAGGGCTCATCCACACGAAAAATAATGATTAAAGGATGCAAATACATGTACATTGGTCTTGTAGATACATATTGATCTGTCCATTACTCTTGTTAATGAATGATATACAGCTGTCACTGATCCTGTTTGAAGACCCTAGAATCATGTTTAGGTGACTGTATTCCAATTACAAACACACCACAGGAAGTTAACATATATGCACATGACCAGACAATTGCCATGCAAACCTCCAGCACCAAATGATATGCAGGCCCAATTATTTGCAGACCAGTTGAACTGTGCTGTGTCTTATGTGACACAAGCTATGGTCAAAAGTTGATCAGAGATGAAGGTTGAGGTAGTTACACCACACCATGCGTGTGGTAGTTCCGTAATCCCTTTGCATCTCATGTTCAATTTCCATCATGGCACAGAATTGTCACTTGGTTCAAGAGTACTCCACTATTTGTATGTCATATGCCAGATACCCTCAGATTACCTTTCAGTTTGTCCTGTGCCAAGTAGAGACCAATTTCTTGGAAGGGCTTGCTCAACTGATCTATTTGCAGTATTATGAACAAATAGCGGTCCCCACAGCAGCATATACTCCAACGCTAGCAAATGATTTTGTGTTGCTTAAATGAGACTCTTTTAAGCCATTGTGGCCAAAGACATTTTTGGTTTTCATAATTTATTGGTGATAGTTATTTAAGATTAAGATTAAGATTAAGATTCTTTTATTGCAGACTCACGGTCCATATATACAATACAATATAAAAGAGCATATATTAAAGTGAAATATTCAATCACAATCAACTTGATTCAAGTGCTATTAATAAAATTAAGATGCAAATAAATGTACAATTTAAAAAAAAAAAAAAAATTACAATAATGCAATCAACTAGGATACAGCGATGCAATCAACCTCCATTTCCAATTATCTGTACATATACAAGAGCCTGTGCCATCTCTGGTATGTATATAACTCCACCACTTTATAGTGAGAACCAACCAGGCAAGAAATAATACTATTTTCACTTTCTCCAAGTCTTTGCCAAAAACTATATATGCTTTTTCTTATCAATTCATCAAAAGTAAGTAAACCTTTCTGTACAAACTGTTCTCTAACACTTTGGAACTTTGGCATGTTAAAGAAAATGCGAAATGAGTTATTATAGGCTACCCTTATTTTATTTAACTGTTGAACTTTCACTTTGGCCCATAATTGGCAACAATATGCATTACCCAAATAAGAGCAGAAAAGCTGTTTTTTAACATCTTCAGAGCATTTACCAAATTTCCGAGCTAACATATTGGCTCTGCTGTACATTGCTCTTATCTGACATTGTACATCTGCATCGTCAGACAAGTAACTGTACAGCATACACCCCAAGTATTTATAACTATTCACATATGCAATTACTTAATTATTCAAATACAACTGAGGAAAAACCTGTAATTTCCATGTCTTAGGCTGCATACACATAACAGTCTTTTTCTTATTATAAACAATATTCAATTTATCAATTTGTCAGCTGTCTCAACACATTTATCTATGATAGACTGAAGCCCTTTAGCTGAGGGTGCCATAAGGCACATATCATCTGCATAAATTAAGTGGTTTACAATTTTACCATCCACAACACAACCTATATTAATCTCATTAAGCTTATTACTGATAATATCTATATAAATGTTAAAGAGTCCGGGGGAGAGCACTCCACCTTGACGCACTCCATTAGTTACCGCAAAACATTCAGTCACAAATTTGCCCCATTTAACGGACATTACTTGCGCATTATACCAATATGCCAAAAATCTTATAATATACCTAGGGCAATTACGTTCCACCAGGGCTTCAAAAAGCTGGCGATGCCTCACACGATCGTACGCTTTTGACGCATCCAAAAAACATACAAACATAGGACTTGACGAAGAAGTATAACAATGCAAAAGTTGTTTCAAGGCAAAAATGCACAAATCTGTTGCATGATTTTTTCTAAATCCAAACTGATTATCAGTAGTGGTAAAATTACTCTCACATTCTACCAAAATTTGTTTTTCTAAAACTTTCGAAACAACAGTTGCTAGAGCTATAGGTCTATAGTTATTTTTATCTTGCAGATCTCCATTTTTATTTTTAACCAAACGAACAATAATAGTCTTTATCACACTATCAGGTATAAATCCATGTACTTTCATCATAGTGAAGCTCAATGCTAATAAAACATTTAACCTACCACCTCCATACTTTAAATGTTCTGCTGTTAACCCATCTGCTCCACCTGCCTTACCAGATTTCAAACTCTTCACTATATTATAAACTGTTTCAGCATTAACTTTAAGGTCCTCATAAGTATCATTACAATGTAAAAACATAAACTGTTGAGCTTCTGCTTCACCGGTTTCATTTAACATACAAAAACAATGCAAGTGCCATGATGGCAAGAGTGCCTGTCTGTGGTGCTGCCAAAAGACAGTCAGCAAAAGGCATCTCAGGTGCTTTTTGGCTGACCAGTTTCTCCATAACCTGGGCTCATGAGAGTATGACCAAAGACTGCCACGTTTGTTTTTCATCCTCACATATCAACAGATCTTTTTAACAGTTTGTTATGTTATGAGCGTAATGTAAAAGTGCACTATTTTCTTATGCTGACTGAACAACTGTCACATTGACGTACTGGTCTGGTTAGTGGTTTACATGCTTCATGCATGTGGTCACGTTTACAAACATCCCATCACAAAGGGGATGTCAGTTCCCCCTGGTGGTGATTCCTGTAAGTATGGGTTAGCCCTGCAAGGAAAGCTATGTTTGGAGCTCAACTTGGGCAGGGATGTTCTAGTCCAAGGTTTATTGGTGACAGGCCAAGAATTCAAATTACCCAACAAGAGGCCCATGGGCATAATGATCTGCTGGCACCATGACTATTTTTCACCTACATCTTCATTTCAAAGTTGCAAGTCCTCAAGTGGTACTGATGGTATATATGGGTACATATAAAGCTCATGTGATTTTAGTGTCTGACTTATCCACCAAACGACACTTTGCTCCACATGTAATCACAGCTTATTTATGCCATACCAGGCATGTACATTTCCCGTCACAACTCCATACCTGGTTGTCTTAGTAACCATAGTCTTGCCTGGTAGCTCCCTGCGTGAGGAAGTGGGATACTGCTGATATTTCGGAAATATAAAATGCATGGAAACCAAGGATGTCTTCTCCTGCTGGTGCACTAGTCTGAAAACACCTTCCAAGGAGCTGTGTAAACAGTCAGAGAAGAGGATCGAAGCCCACTCTGGCAATTCTATCTGCGACCGATTCCCAGAAACCTCTGTCGTGGATGTGCTGTGCGTCAACTGCCAAGTGTGGAGGTTATGCACCTGAAGGTTCCTGTGGAACACGCTCATCTGGGGCTGCACCAGAAACTTCAGCCATGCTGGTAAATGTAGCAGAGGCTTGATGCTTACTTCCAAGAGGCCTATTGGCCAATCTGTCCTCGGTCGCCAGGGGTTGACCACGATCAAATTGTGGCTGTGTGACAAAACCTTCCCCAGTACCCTCCAGATGATCTGCAGAGGTGGAAAGACGTACGCCCAGAGGTTGCTCCAGTCCATGGCTAGAGCATCCACCGCTAGGGCCTGAGGGTCTGAGACTGGCGAGATGTAAACCGGTAGTTTCATATTCTCGCTTGCCGCGAACAGTTCTACATGTGGAGTTCCACACCTGGCCCTCATGGCCTGAATGACCCTTGGGTGGAGCAACCACTCCGTCCCTACCAGCTGACCTCTTCGCGAGAGTTGGTCGGCCAGGACCTTTAGATGTCCTCTGACATACCTCATGTGCATGGGGACGTCGTGATCAGAGCACCATCAAGTGATGCATCCAGCCAGGTCTGTCAGCCTGGGAGAGAGTGATCTCCCTTGCTGGTTGAGGTAGGTGATCTCTGCCCATTCTTCCTAGGGCATCGTGTCACCGAAGACGATGCATGACCCGAAGGTTGATCAGGCGCAGTCTGAGTGTTGTGCTTCGATCCAGAGGCAGCCAAAGTAGACAATGACCAAACAGAGTACGTCATTGCCTTGGTGCTGGTCTGATCGGCGAAGGGGTCCCAAACGTCCTGCACCCGGCAAAAACTCTGAGCTCTGCGGAATATAGGGTCAGACAGCCTCTGACCCTGGAGGCAGGTGTCCATCTGCCACAAACGAAGGTTTAACATGCAAGCAGTTCAGGCCTGGTGGTCAACCACTCACGACATCGAAGTCCCAATCCCACACTGCCTTCATGATATGCACAGAGCCCTTCAGGTCGTCCAGGAAGGGACCTCAAGGTGGCAAACGAGATATCAGAAAACAACAACGCAAGGAGGGATCCCCTGGCATCTTCTTCTGAGTCTCTCAGCAGATGCAGTGATGGACTTCAGCTGAGCATCAAACCCCTCCCAATCCAAATCAACCAGCAGTGAACAGAATGGAAAGATCTGCTCATGCGCAGAGTACCATCGTCCCTGGACATTTGGCTTGGGCAGGAGCTGCCCTTACAGAAAGTAGCCAGGCGTGGGCGGCTCTACGCGACCCCCTGTACTGTGAGTCTTTACTATTCCAATCCCTGTCAGCAAGCCAGAGTAACCCAGGTTGACTAATGTGTGGAGCTCCCACTTTACTTTGAACCTGATTACATATCTTTCGTTGCTTAACATGAAAGCAAATTAAGCATGCAATGAGACAAGAATTGACCTGACACTATTCACTCAAGTTAATGGCTCAGTATGAGTAACAACCATTGTGGGGCAGTTTGGTGCATGAGAGAATGCGTGTTCATTGTGTTGGTGGGTTGATTGATTTACACCTTTACGATACATGTACATGTATTTGCCATCCCATCCAAATATAATGCACTATGGCTATTCAAAAGGTGAACTTACACGTTACTCCATCGGAAAGTCAACTGGACCCTACATTTGTTTTATAGACCAACAGTAGGCCCATTGAGCAAGATTATTTTGATTTTGACGGTATGACAAATGATCCATTTATTATCGGTAATCTTCACTAGCAGAATCATCGGTAATCGATCAGTGCTTTCCTAGCTGATACGCATCACTATCTCTCAATGAGAATTCTGTGTCATCAATTGTTTTTTCTCTCATATTGTGTAGACCATACCTCTGTGCCAAGGTTTATGTCACTAAACTTGTCATATCTTCATTATGGCCTGCTGCCGTGTGTGATCCCTTTACCTCACAGTCACATCAAATGTCACGTTCTAATTCATGCATCTACCTAGGCAACTGCGCTGACACTGTTTTACTATTATGTGGGCAGACCTGACCCACAATGCTTCTGTAATTTGGTTTGACTCTCAGAATTCATCTGTTCACTTGGAGTTGCAAAATATTTAAACCTTATCCAACACTGTTGACCTAAGGTGAAACCCGATGAGAACAAGTTGACGCTGACGTTCACCCTATCTCCAGCCTAGGTAACTAAAATACAATGGTTTCTGTATTGAGAGAGCGCCCCAAGGAGCTATGCCAGGCTTAAAGGTCATATTTGACATTGAGGTGTGCACTTGCAAAATGTGTCGATCAAGAACATCCATATGTGATTCTATATTGGCTCTTATTCATGCAAACCCTTCTCAGACCAGAACATAAGTAATTAATTAATGAAAGCGTATAATTGGTCACACAAAACCATCAAAAAGCAAATCTACTAAGTAACAACTACCAACCACAAAAATTTAAGATTGCTTAGTGTTATAGTTTTGGAGAAATGGCCCACAAACCATTCTAAGACCTTAAACAAACATCACTAATTAACAAATGAAGGAGTGTTATAGTTTTGCAGAAATGGCCCCCAAACCATTCTAAGGCCTTAAACAAACATCACTAATTAACAAATGAAGGAGGGCGATTAGCCACACAAAACCATCAAAACGCACCTCTATCAGGTAAGCACAACAAGCCATATAAATTTCAGATTGCTAAGCGTGATAGTTTTGGAGAAAGGCCCGGAAACCATTTTCAGACATCTAGCAAACATCACCAATTAACTACCGAAGGGGAATAATATTAGCCACACAAAACCATCAAAAGGCACATCTACTAGGTAATAACCACCAACCACAAAAATTTACGATTGCTTAGTGTTATAATTTTGAAGAAATGGCCCTGAAACCATTCTGAGATCTTTAATAAACATCAATAATTAACAAACAAAGGATATAAACTAGCCTCAAGAGTTCATCCAAATCTCAGATTGCTTCAAGTGTAATAGTTTTGGAGATGTGTCCAGGAAACATTTCTCAGACCTTTAATGAATTAAAAAAAAGAGGCCCATGGGCCTAATGCTCTGCTGGCACCTTGGCTATATTGCATCTACCTCTTTATTTCAAAGTTGCAAGTCCTGAAGTGGCTTCTGAATATATTTGTATTTGTGTCTTTTTGTCCAGAACCACTTCCTAGCACTCATTACCCTATTCCACAGTCCAAACTCTTTTCTCTCTCTCTCTCTCCATAAGGTAACCTGTTGCTGTCTAACCTAAATACATATGGTAGTATTATTGTCCATATTGCACATGCTCCTCAGGAGAATTTTGACAAAGGCTGTATTGGCCCAAATAAATTAAAAGGTCTTGAGCGGGTAACACTCAGAGCATGTTTCGGGCCTGTACAATATAACTGAGGGCAATTTTGATCTGGAGGGCTCAATTCTCTTTGCCATTGATGTCCAAGCTACACCCACTCATTACAAAATCACCTCTTTCAACTTTACAGGCATGATGACCTCACAAAAATATGTCAATGTCACTGATATTATATAACGTTTTAGCAACAGACATGGTCTATATATCCTATAAATTTGGCAAGTCTAATCAATTTATTTTTCCAAATATGGAATTTTATATGTATCTTAAAACATATTTTGGCTCATAATTTCCATCAAATTATAGGTGGCACCACTAGTATCATTAGTAACTTAGACTTTGACCTCCCGTACAATCCCACCAAATTTGGTCAAAATCCACCACAAATTAAAATGCTGGAGTGTTCACAAGATTTTATTTTGACCACTTTATTACATAATATTGTAGGTGGCACCACTAATATTGAACGGAACCTAGATTTTTATACACCCTTAAATCCTGAAAGTTATATTGGGCTGACATTAAAACTTTAAAAGTTATCGCACTCACAACCCGGAAGTTAACAGACACACTGACATGAGCAAAGCTACAAGCTTGGCAACCTTAGGTCAGCAGAGCTAAAAAAACACTATCAGCACCAACTACACACACCTTTTTCCCGCATCCCTGGAGGAATAGCTACTGATACAACTTTCACTTTGTCAAAAGACATGGACTTTGTCTTGTGCACATTTTCAAAAACTTCTGACAGGTCAGTTGCACAAAAATTGCATCTGATGCTCTACCACTGACAGGCAGGCCAGTTCACTGCATGTTTTTTTGGCCATAAGCACATCCATTGCTTTGGTAATTTGGTTCTGCACGATTAAGAGGCAATCATTATGTCCCCCTCTCAATTTGTGCTGCTGAATTGGGTAACAATTACTTTATTTTACAAGTTCAAATAGCAGAGCTGTTTGCACTACTTCATTAAATATAACGCTCCTGGAACAACCTTAAAAACCCCTTGACCACAGTACAAATATGATATGAGCAAAGCTTCCAAGGAGATCTCATATGTTTCTACATTACAAGTTTCATGGGGCTTTACTGACATAAACCAGATTGCATGGTATGGTCACAAACATATCAATAAAATAGATAAAAACACGTTAACTATACATTGCATATAAAGGGGTGCATCTAGGTATCAATATCATACATATAGTATATATCACACCCACTGTATTTGTATTTAACAAAGTTTTTTTTTTTGTGTTAATACTATGTTTATGTTCTATGTACTTTAGACTATACCTTTGTATTAGGTTATGTCATTAAAGTTCTCTTCCTATATACACAGAATCTTTGGTTATTTTTTACAGATGTGACCAGTGAGGCAGCCAGGTCAATATCCAAGTTGCTGATTCCTTGTTTCAAATGTGACAGCAGCTCAACTTCTTCAAAAGTTATTGTATCTGCAAGGGTGAAGGATGGATGAAGACATGCATGCACAAACACGAAAACTACAATATCCTGTCCGCTGAAAGGACTAGGAGTAAAAATAAGAATGCAGCATTGTGGTACTTCCCACGTCTCAAAATTTGTAATCCAAGGGTTATAAGGGTGATGTCTGCTGCTTTCCCTTAGAAAAAGATCATACAGATGACAAGAGAGGCACACAGCACCCAAGAATAACATAAGTATCAGGTATAGAAGTACAAAGAATACCAAGTACTTGAGCCAGTGCCTAAGTGTTGCATATTACACGTGCAATTTGTCCCCTAAAAGTAAATATTACTAAGTGACAGATGTCTCAAACTATTTATCTGGGTTCACTATATAAAAAATAGCTAATCTGTGCTACTTTATTTCTAGTTGACACAAGCTGACTTTTTTTAAGTCTGATGTAGGCAGGGTGGTAGGTCTTGAAAAAATATATATTTTGCTGTGTGTGACACCTCACTGCCTTTTGGCTTTTCCTTTGACCCAACACTCAGAGCCATGCACCCCATATCTACATTGCTTTGAAAAGCAAACCCCACCCATTTGCTTAATATGTTGAAAGCAGGAACTCAGTTGTTCTGGTGAAAACATTTTACACAACTAGAAAAGAAGAATTGCTTCAAAACAAATCTGCTTGTGTGCCTACAAAGGGAACTTGTCACCTTGTACATTAAACAAGAAGGCTGTTGGAACAGCCTTTGCTCAGCTGACCTAGATATTCATCACACTTGTCGCTCTGTGAACTTGAGATAGGATCGATGTCACATATGTACTGAGTAAGATTGACCTTTATGGAAGAACACTAACATGTGAAAATAAAGGTCCTAGTTCAAGTAGTTTTCAAGTTAAAGTGAAGAGTAAAATTCATGTATGTTGCACTGTGACCTTAGAAATGAGGTCACGGTCACTCATGTACAGTCTTAGGGTGACCTTCATAGAGAAACATTAATGTGTGTAACATCAAGGTCCTACCTCAGAATAGATCTCACATTATCAAGTAAATAGCAAATTTCATGTCAGTTATCCTGTGACCTGGGGAATGAGGTTAAGGTCACTAATGTACTGTCTGAGTGTGGCCCTCAAAAAGAATCATAACTACTTAATACATCAGAGTCCAGGCTGAAATAGTTCTCCAGTTATCATCTGTCGAGTTAATTATCCCTACCTGACCCTGTGACCTTGAGAATGAGGTCAAGGTCACCCATATACTGTAACACTCCCGTTGTCATGCCCTCGAGTGTTCTTACAATCATCAATAGGAAAGGTGCATTTATCAATAAGTGCCCGAATTGAAAAACCAGAGGGCTGCGTGAACAGCCTGTGCTCAGCTGACCTAAGCTTGTCCCATAAAATCAAGGTTGCAACTGAATAGTGTTGAGGATTAGCTCAGAGCATATGACACTTTTATTTCTAAGAGGAACGGCTAAGCCTCCTACATTTGGAAGTATTTGTAAGACGAACAACTAAGCCTCCTAAACAGCAGCCTGATAAGCATGTCAGCCGAGTTCAAAATTGCAGTGCCACCTGGTAAACAAATTGAAAACTAAGAGACCCTAGGAGTGTTCCTGTGTGATATATAAGCAATTGGGTGAGTGGATTAAGAGAAGAATTTCTAAAATTTGCCCCCCCCCCCTCCTCCGAGAACAAGAAATTCATAAAAAAATCCAAAAGTCACTGAAGCATGACCATTTGAACAAACTTGGCAGAAACCCAGCTGCGGTACATTGCCACCAAGTTTGAAGTCAATCTGGTTGAGGTTAAGTTTGAAGTCAATCTGGTCGAGGGTTTTAGAGAAGAATTTGAGAATGTGAATTAACATTAGAATGCCCAATGACTTACATAGTAATCAATAGGAAAGGTGCATTTCTGCATGCTTGAATTGAAAAAGATGTTTAAAAATCAGGAATCCACAGCAGTGCCGCCTACAGAGCAACTCCATTTGACCCTTCCCCAAGGAACATATCCACAAAGTTTGAGCTTAATCTGAGTAACAGTTCTGGAGAAGGTGTTCAAAAAAGTGGAAGTGCTCACACAAAAAAATCAGAAAGAAAAAAACTGAAAAACATTGCAGCACCACCTGGTGAACAAGTTGAAAACTAGGAGTCTCTATGAGTGTTTCTGTGTGATATTCAAACAATTGGGTGAGTGGTTTGCCCCCCCAAAATAAAAAAAATCTTAAAAAATCCAAAAGATCACTGAAGCATGACTATTTGAACAAAATTGGTAGAGACCCATCCAAGGTACATTACCACCAAGTTCGAAGTGAATCTGGTTGACGGTTTGCGACAAAATCTCAAAAATGTGAATTAGCATTAGAATGCCCATTGACTGATATAGTAATCAATAGGAATGGTGCATTTGCTGGTAAGTACCTGAATTGAAAAAAAGTTAAAAATCAGTAATCCACACCACTGCCACTCAGTGTACACCTTCGTCTGATTCTTCCACAAGGAACATATCCACCAAGTTTCAGCTTAATCTGAGTGACAGTTCCTGAGAAGAAGTTGAAAATAGCAAAAAAACCCCACACAAAACATCATTTAAAAATTGACAAAAACTGCAAAAACATATTTAGAACTAGGAGTCCCTAGAAGTGTTCATGTGTGA
Source organism: Hermodice carunculata (assembly GCA_964020975.1). NCBI lineage: Eukaryota > Metazoa > Annelida > Polychaeta > Eunicida > Amphinomidae > Hermodice > Hermodice carunculata. The sequence goes on along the minus strand of OZ026614.1, from coordinate 87,356,541 downwards.
TATGAAAGCAATTGGGTGAGCAGTTTCATAGAAGATTTTAAAAAAATTTGCCCCAAAACAGAACAATAAATTCATAAAAAATACAAAAATTACTGGAGCATGTCCATTTGAACAAACTTGGTAGACCCCCCCCCCCCCCCCCCCAAGGTATGTTGCCATCGAGTTTGAAGTGAATCTGGCTGACTGTTTTGTAGAAGTCGAAAATGTAATTGTGAACGGACAGACGCCGGATGATGGACGCTGGACAACTCAGCATCCTAAAACCTCAGCCTGACTAGCAAGTCAGGTGGGATAAAAATCACAGATGAAAACACACAAAAAGTTAAAAAAAAAAAAGTAGAAAAAAATTGTAGTTCCATCTGGTGAACAAATTAAGAGCAAGGAGTCCCTGGGAATGTGTCATATCAATGCAATTGAGTGAGTGGTTTCGGAGAAGATTTTTTAAGATTTGCCCCATAAAGAACAAAAAAAAAATTCACAAAAAATTCCCAATCAATGAACAGTGATCATTTGAACAAACTTGGTAGAGAGTCTCCAACAGTGTTCCTGTGTGATAGCGAAGCACTTGGGTGAGCAGTTTTGGAAATTTTTTTTCAAGATTTGCCCCATTTGATCAATCTTGGTAGAGACCCACCCAAGGTACATTGCCACCAAGTTTGAAGTGAATCTGGCTGACGGTTTTTGAGAAGTTGAAAATGTGAATTGTGGACGGACAACAGACGACCAAGCTGAATGACAAGTCAGCTCAGCAACAAAGCTACAGAACAGAAAACAGGAACTTAAGGTAAAAAAAGTGCCGCAAAATAAACCTCTTGGCAGGAAAAAACCTTGGGGTAAAAAGGAACGGAACACAGAAAGAAAGAATTCTTGATAAAACAGAATGTCAAGTGTCAGTGAACAAACAAGATTTGGTAATGTGGTGTACAACTCTAGCTAATTATAATCCACTTTTCAGGTCACAATATTATGCAATTTAGGGGTCAAAATGCAGTGGTTGTCAGGAGTAAATGGTAGGTGAGCAATAAACAGCTCTTCTAGAAGAGCTTAGGTGAGCACTTGACTTGGCGAGCGCCGTAGGCCCAAAGCCCCGCTAGGGTGGTCCGGGGGCATGCCCCCCCCCCCCCCCCCCGGAAACTTTTGAAAATTTAGACCTCTAAAACAGCAAACTGGGCCACTATGGGCCATAATCTCTCAGAAAAATACATGCCTCCCTAGCAATGGTATTACCCAAATTTTACATTGTATAAATATGAATTGTGCTAATTTCTTGCCGCCGATATGGATTTTTGACTACAAGACTATGAATAAAGCAAGCCAAGTTGAAAAACTTAAAATGCCTGGCAGTCTTCCTGTGTTTTTTGTTTTAATATATATTCATCTACATTCATTAGAGAAAGATTTTGCACTGCTTGTATTGTAGACTAGACTGCATATGCACACTAGTAGTATCACTGTGCAAACTGTATACATGTAGCTGCATGGTGGACCTGGTAATAATATGAATTGAATATGTGGCTGTGGCAGTGAGCTATGACTTGCTTGCTTGCAATGCCTGCTTCTCTTCTGGTTTATCCTTTTCACCTCTACATAACCGCCACAAACTGAACAAGTGACAACCCACTGAAATCACATACACCATAAGTAACTTGATAATTCAATTAACATGCTTTTTCTACAGACTGAGCTAAAAGTAAATTAGGTAAAACAACAGGTTTGTGTCAAATCAGTTTTTCTAATTAAATATCAATCACAAAGTTGCATTTTATTTTCCTTTTTTCAAGTGGATCAAAACAGAAAATACAAATAATATCAGCCAAAAAGTTCCTTTTCTGAAGTTGACCACACCTGTTGAGTTGCAGAAAAATTATTCCCAGCCATGAAAAGAAAAAATACAAATGACTAATTATACTACCCTTGGCCTTGCGTTGTGAGAGCCTTTCCACTGATATATAATGCGGTTTGTGAAGAGTATGATCTGACTTTTATTTATTAGGCCTACCATGATCGTTTATTAGCACAGAGTCGGACATTCATTCACGGCCAGTCAAACATACCTGCACAAAAACACCGTGCCGTCGACAAGTTTTGTTTTATAATCAAACTTATAGAAGGAGGGCCATTTTATATAGGTTGTCAGTTTGACAGAATTTCCCTTTACAGTACACTGTCCGACAACTGAGGCTCAGTAGGGCTCGACAATTTTTTAAAAATCACGTGTCCGCAGGGCAAGTGGATTACAAAATCCACTTGTCCTAATATAACTTCTATAAACATTTTTGCCATCAATGCTAAGGCCTAGACAAACCATTTAGCCTAACGTGTACTTGCTGCTTATGGTCACCTGCAAATTTGACAAAAAAAAAAAAAAAAAAAAGGAAAAATTAAAGGAAAAAAAAGCCAAATTGTACCACGATTCTGGCGACAACTGTTATAACAGTGAAACTGGCAAAATATTAAAAATACAAATTGAAAAGTAAGATATTTGCATGGGATGACAATCGATGAAAATTACAGTGTAATTTCTGGGACAATAGGAGTCCGTATCCCGGGTAAACGCAAATAAAGATTAAATAGTTGCATTGGTTTCACGATCCTCTTTTTCGCTGCCTCTGATGCCGTGATGGGATGCATATCGTTTGCGTACCTACCATGAATGCTATCGGTACATCTTAGTAAATTTGCGTATACAGTATTGGCAAGTTCCTCGCAATAAACGGTGTTATAAATTTAAATTCAAATGAAAATTTTAATATTTCAAATTAGAAATCTAGTGTACGCGCCGTCACCATCTTTCCTGCAACTGTACACAAACAGCTGCTTTGGCCATGTGGTCTGACGCACAACGCATCACCCAATTGGTCAAATGAGTCACATGCAAAAGTAAGCCAATCAAGGCTCGTGTTACAGTGTTTTTATCATGGCTTCTGCCCAGTAAACGTGTGAATCTGCCGTAATTTACGGAGGGAACACACAAACAGGAAGCACTGTTTATATTGCAGCATGCAAAAATAAAGATTTCAGTGTTTATTGCAACAATTATTTGGAGTCACAGGCAAATACGCAAAGGTAGGGGATAGAGGGAATTGCCGAATGTTTCCAAAATCTGTCCGTGAGACTGGGTTGGTTCACTACAGATCCACTCCACCATGTCCACGCTGTCACTTGCGTGTGACTGGCAGTTGTGTGTTGTTTTTTCCCGGGAAGTCATTTCACGGCACCTATACATGATCTTTATTTTTCCAACTGACCGATATATGGCATTTAATGTAATTTTGCTGATGAATTCGCCTTGCAAATTTTCATATTTTTTTATGCTTTGACATCGTTTGGGCATATCACAATGACGGTGAGTAGTGTGACCCCGCTCAGTGAGCCAGTAGGCCTTACTAGTAACTGCCGATACCTTTGATATCTTAATCGTATGTACCCGACACGGACAGTGAAAATATCTGCTTGTGTTGACAGAATTGAAGTTCTGATGAATACAACTGCTGACCACGTTTAAACCTGGAATGCTTACAAATTGTCGATTATTATCAGTGATCACCTACTGGCCCACGCACGTGCTGCGACAGCACAACGGGCGGCTCTGTTGCCGTTTCATTGTCCAATAAACACGCAAGAACTGTTACATAATGCCAATATGTCTGTGACTTCGATCATTCATGTCGAGAAAGCTCGACGCAATGCAAAAACTTTACGTATTTTGGGGGAAAGGGATTGATATCGAGGTGCGCATTGTGCAGTATGTACGGTGTGCATTAAAAAGCTCTCCTAAAATTAATTTAGGCGCGCTATGGTGCGCAAGCGCGATCGCACGCCTTAAAAGGAAAGCACTGAAAATGTAAGTCTTGTGAACACTCTAGGATCTTTAATTTTTGGCAGATCACACCAAATTTGCTGGGATTGGTTTGTAAACTATCTTTTGCACAGAGATTTAGTGAAATCTCCTTTGCACAACCATGTGTGAGAAAAATCAACCTATGTCTACTCGGGATAAAGAATAGGATAGGTAAACAGACAAAGTAAGTTGGTCTGAGACTATTATCAGTTTGGGGATACCAGATGTGTGAAAGAAGTTGTAGACTGGTTGATGTATCTTACAATACATGTATACATGAATGAAGCCATCAAAATGATCCAAACAATGATGTGGAACCATTGCAGTATCATTATTGCACAGAAGCACCACCATGCATATGGCCACTGACAAGCACATTACAAAATTAGAAGGGAACAAACAAATTAGGTCATTTTGAGCCATAAAACCCAAGATTCCTTACTTCCAGGCACTACTTGGCAATATAAGCTGAAACAAGTTAATGAGTATTGCAGAGCAATACACAGTCCCCCGATCGTCGCCCACGAGGTTGAATGGACTACTATATAGGGGTGTCACCTAGATGAAAAAAAAATTAAAAGTATGGCACATTCTTAGATTAAGCTTCACATTTGTGTAAAATTTCATTAATCTAAGTAAAAGGACAAAAAAGTTATGGCCCGGACAAGATTTTGAATGGATTTCACAGTGACCTAGATATTTGACCTAGTGACCTACTTTTGCCATGTGACACAACAACTCCCCAGGTAGTATTAAAATAATAAATTTGGTAGCTGTAGGTATTATAGTAAGGGAAATATGGCATGGACAAGGTTTTACATGGAGTTTACACTGTGACCTACATATTTGACCGACCTAGTTTTACGTTGTGACACACTTTTAGGTCACAATACATTATCAGTAAACTTTTATAACATGAAGTCAAAATTTTTTAAGAATTACAGTAAGGACATGAAAATACAGTACATTTATATATTACTGTGACCCAAATATTTGACGGACGGACCGACACACGGACGGTGCCCATTACCATATCCCCTCTAAGGTCTACCCACCATAAAAAAAATCAAAGGGCTGGCATCAATAATTTAGAAGATATGGCCCGGACAAAATTTGTATTGTATCTTGAGCTTGCTTAATGAACTTCGTTAATTAATTAATTAATGGAAGTAATTAGCCACAGAAAACAATGCGTATGCACACCTACTACCTAAGGCCTACACACCATAAAAAATTCAAAGGGCTAGCATTAATATTTTAGAAGATATGGCTCGGACAAAATTTGTCTTGCTTAACGAACTTTGTTAAATAATTAATTAATGCAAATAATTAGCCACACAAAACAATGCCCATGCACACCTACTACCTATGGTCTATCCACCACAAAAAATTCAAAGGGCTAGCATTAATAGTTTAGAAGATATGGCCCGGACAAAATTTGTCTTGCTTAACGAACTTTGTTAAATAATTAATTAATGCAAGTAATTAGCCACACAAAACAATGCCGGCGCACAGCTACTACCTAAGGTCTACCCACCATAAAAAAATTGAAGAGGTAGCATTAATATAGGGAAGATATGTGCCGGACAAAATTTGTTTCTGTATATTTACATATCGATCGGTGACCCAAATATTTGACCTTGTGACCTAGTTTTGCTTAATGACACTATCTTAGACTAAGCTTCACATTTGTGTAACATTTCATGACTCTAAGTAAAAGGACAAAAAAGTTATGGCCCAGACAAGATTTTTCATACATATGTATTCTGTGACCCAGATATTTGACCTAGTGACCTACTTTTGGCACACCATACACCTCTATCCTAGGAAGTACAAACACATTAAATTTGGTAGCTGTGGGTGTTATGGTGTTGGAAATATGGTCCGGAGAAGTTTCGGACAGACGGACGAGGTGCAAACCTATAGTCCCCCACCAAGTGGGCGGGGGACTAAAAGGAGGCATGGCCTGGCTCTTTTGTATGCATATTGGTGCCACATGATTATAGCAGAAACTAGAAGTGAGTTTTGTCTTGTGAAAAACATTATGCATCCCCGAGCACAACATCAGTGATCAGTGTACACGAAAAATGTAAATATTTGCAGCATTTTTATAAGACCTGTCCATTTACATTACATGACAAGCACCAATACATGATCACCTGACTTACATCTATCAATTTATATAGTTAAAGTTAACCAATCAACTTTTTGAGGACCGTGTGACCTTCACCTACAGCCTAAAGATAATCCACATTCATGTGGAAAAAAAAAATAAAAAATCTCCAAATCCGTGGATTATCTGCACTTAAACAGAAGATAAGGAGTCAATAGGGGGCAGAGATATAATATAATTAAGGAATACCCTACAAAATAAGAATCACCCTGTGAACTTGACCTTTGGCCTCAAGGTCATCCTTTAACATATGATTAAAACTCTGCGGACCCATAGATCATCTGTACCAAATTAGGAGGGAATGGGTCAACAGCGACCAGAGATACTATAAAAATAAGGATTACCCTATAAAATTAATATTGCCCTGGGACCTTGACCACTGACCGTAACCATTTGAACCAACTTGGTAGAGACTGACCCAAGGTACATCCCCATCAAGTTTGAAGTGAATCCAGCCGACAGTTTTGAAGATGAAGTCGAAAACGTAATACACAGCAATCCCTATTCACTTACATCTATAGTAATCCACAGGAATGTATGCAGTTTGAGCTTTCAAGGTCACTCAGGCTGAAAATAAACCGTACAAACTGAAAGCCCACAAGTACTTTCCTATCAATAATTAATAGTAAACTTGGGCCTACGATGCACCATTAAAAGGTATAAGCCAGTATGTGAAAACTGCTGAGTCAGAAGAAAATGCAACAAGGATTTGACCTCAAGGTTGTTTTATTATATGGGACAAATTTCCCAGATCCATTGATTATCTGTACCAAATTACGAGTCAATAGGTCAAGAGGGGACAAAAAAAAAGAAAATAAGATATGCGGCGGCAGACAACGGGACTAAACACTATATGCATCCCCCATCGGGGGATGCATAAATATGAAGTTTTGTAAATATGTAACCAAGAGTATACATGTATATGGTACATGCACAAATCTAGACAAGCAAAGTGCCTAGGAAGTGAGGTGAATTCCTTTATTGTTACAGCATTACTGCTCAATGGGCCCTCTCTTGTTGCTTTGGTGGCCCACTTGATCATTTTGTGCAACATGCATGTATAAAAACAACTAGATACACACTCCCTGAAGCTAAAGTAGAAATTTTGCCACGTAGTGGGGGTAATCTGCCTTACACCACCATCCACGGTAAGCTTTTCCAAGAGTGTGGAAATGGATGTGCATTTCAATTTCATCATACAAGTTCTCTCAGTTAAAAACAAATATTGGGGATCAAGTTCTACGACTCCTTATTGCCTGCCACGTCATGTCTATCCTACAAAAATGATTTACGGTCTTGGACAAATCACATATGAAGAGACTTTGAAGAACAAATTCCGTGCTATTGGACTTGCGACGGCTAAGGGCCAATCTTTTAGATGTTTACAAAATAATGCATACATTAGAGGCTTTAAGTAAGGTAGACTTTTTTTTATTATGGGTAACCCTGACCTCCCAACAAGAGGTCATAATTTTAGAATATTTAAACAAGCCAGACTGGACAACAGAAAGTATTTCTTTTAAGCTAGAGTCCTAGATGAATGGAATACAGTTAAGCCCATGTTAAACTTATCAGTCACCGAATGCATCAACCTGTTGCAACCTTTTCCCCGACAACTTGAGTGAAAGGCAAACATTTTTCAAACACTTTCCAAACCATTTCCTCTTATTGCATTAAAACCCTTTTAAAACCTTTGTCTAATGGTTAACAACCATTTCACACACTTTCTCAGCCTTACTGATGAAAATGTTGAAATGGTTTGCAGCCCTCTTGTCATTTGAAACCCTTTATCAACCTTTTGCAAACATTTTACAACCTTTACAAACCCCAGTACAACACTTTGCAACACACAAAAAAAAAATGCATTTGGCGGTTAAGTTTGAGATGGACTTAACCATAGTTTGTCATCAGACACTGTTAATGCAAGTTCGCTGAACAATTTCAAAAACAATAATTGGACCTTGTTTAAAAGAGGGGGGGCATTACATCAGCCGAAGACGGCCTTCCTGCTCCCATAATGAAAACCACTGGTGAACAGAACTGATGGAAGGATATATTCTTCAGAAGATGGAAAAAGGTGCACGTTGAAGGTTTGAACTGAGTAAGAATCTGCAAAAAGTGAGTGTTGTCCTGCGTCATATGTTGCTAATTTAATCTCCCTTCTGAGGGGTAGGCTTGCTGTTCACCATTGATGTAAATAAATATATATCTATTTTTAGGTTGACCCTTTTTCTCTTAGGATACACTTAGATTTATTACTTGACATTATGCATGACCAATATAGACTATAGATCCTGACAGAGAAGGCAACAAATGGAGTTCAGCATGAGGGCGCTTATCATGATACCCCTGTTGATATCTATATCAGACTCGAAATCGGTACTCTACGGTGACCAATAGTAGGTCCCAATCGGTGGCATTCGACGGTGCAAAGATCAATATTTGTGGAAGTGATATCACTTTTCCTGCTTCTTGGCAAGTTTTATGAGACGTTGTCCACCGGCACTGCCAACTGCCATGTCATTTGCTCAGATACAGTACTCACCCAGAATGGAGCCACTGACCCAGTGATGTGGGACACAGGATACGATACAAACTAGAACAGACTGATTTTCCAACAGAAAATCAAATGTCTCCCGGTAGAACACTTACGTCTCTGAATAAGCTACAGGTGAAAACAAATTACAAATGATCAAGCTTGCTTGAAAATTACAGTCCTATTTTAGCTCTCACCTAGATACATTACTCTAGCAATTTTCATCAAGTTCTTCAAGATTTATTGCAGAGAAACCAATTTCACATAAATGACCCTGTGACCTTGAAAATTGGGTCAAGGTCATCCAAATACAATCCCAACCTTGGTCTTACCTTGATACATAACCCTACCAAGTTTCATCAAATTCCATCAAGTTCTTCATGACTTATCGAACCGAAACCAATTTCACATAAGTGACCCTGTGACCTTGAGAATTCGCTCAAGGTCATCCAAACACAATCCCAACCTAGGTCTTGCCTAGATACATAATCCTACCAAGTTTCATCAAATTCCATCCTGTTCTTCATGACTTATCGCACGGAAACCAATTTCACATAAGTGACCCTGTGACCTTGAAAATTATGTCAAGGTCATCCATATACAATCCCAACCTAGGTCTTGCCTAGATACATAATCCTACCAAGTTTCATCAAATTCCATCAAGTTCTTGAAGACTTATCGCACGGAAACCAATTTCACACTAGAACAGACTGATTTTCCAACGGAAAATCAAATGTCTCCCGGTGGAACACTTACGTCTCTGAATACGCTACAGGTGACAACACATTACAAATGACCAAGTTTGCTTGAAAATTACAATCCTATTTTAGCTCTCACCTAGATACATTACTCTTGCAATTTTCATCAAGTTCTTCAAGACTTATTGCAGAGAAACCAATTTCACATAAATGACCCTGTGACCTTGAAAATGAGGTCAAAGTCACCCAATACAATCCCAACCTTGATCTTACCTTGATACATAATCCTACAAAGTTTCATCAAATTCTTCATGACTTATCGAACGGCAACCAATTTCACATAAGTGACCCTGTAACCTTGAGAATTCGCTCAAGGTCATCCAAATACAATCCCAACCTAGGTCTTGCCAAGATACATAATCCTACCAAGTTTCATCAAATTCCATTAAGTTCTTCATGACTTATTGAACCGAAACCAATTTCACATAAGTGACCCTGTGACCTTGAGAATTCGCTCAAGGTCATCCAAATACAATCCCAACCTAGGTCTTGCCAAGATACATAATCCTACCACGTTTCATCAAATTTCATCCTGTTCTTCATGACTTATCGAACGGAAACCAATTTCACATAAGTGACCCTGTGACCTTGAAAATTAGGTCAAGGTCACCCAAATACAATCCCAACCTAGGTCTTGGATACATAATCCTACCAAGTTTCATCAAATTCTGTCAAGTCCTTCAAGACTTATCGCACGGAAACCAAGTGTTGAAGAACCTGAACAAGAAGAAGAAGCAGAAGAAGAAGAAGCGGAAGAAACGGGCACTAAACCAATATGTCCCCCGGCTTCCACCGGGAGACATAATTGGCGCCACATGGGTTTTTATTCATGCAATTACAAACGGAAGTAAGTGTACCTGTTGGAATATAAGTCATGCTGGAAGGAAAGATGGATGCCCAGTCCTTATATACCCCTGGATTGTAATTCAACGGAATCCCCAATAATGACGTAGGGGCTTCCGCACATGGCCACTTACATTGTTTTCGATTTTGAAATGTAACATGCCATGATTCAACAGCCATAACGAAATTGCAATTAATAGGAAATGACAATAAAGTGTGCTGAAGAAAGTTATACAAGACCATGAAATAAAACATGTTTTGAACACAAGCAGTAGTTCAGGTAACGCTCTGCCCCCAAAATACTGGGTAGCCATTGATACAGGATCTGGTTTAACTTCATGTGGAGAAAGCGTACATGTAATTGTGTCATTATTCATTTATACTGCAATTTTATCGCGGGAAACTAAATGCAGATTTTCGCTATTGGGTTTGAATAAATGTGTACATGTATAGGCCTATTCCTACCAGTACAATTGATAACACGAAAAGGAAAGATTCAGTGGGTGATATTGGATGCCATTGAAGGTAACAGAGACATTCTTGCCACATGCATATTTTTGTGAAATTTTGTATGTTAACAGAGAGGTTTTGTTGTGGGAGCTATATCCATTATGACGACCAAAGCCGCAGCCTCTGTTTATTGGGGCTTTTGAGTGAATCTACATTACCACTGAGAAGAAAATCAGAAATATGTCTATTCTTGGTTGTGACATTCCGGGGGAAGCCGTTCAGCAAAAATGGTATTTTGCCAGGTTACGTGTCCTGGGGAAATAATTATACATCTACACACTGAAATGCTTACATTGCTGGGATACTACATTGCATAGTCTCCACTGCACCAGGCCACCTTTTCTGCCAAATATAAACATAAGTGGCTATTTTCAGTATGTGGTCTTTCCTGCAGGCATGTTATGAAAGAAATGCATTCTTTATGTCATAAAAAAAAAAATTGACCATTTAGTACACACTGTCATACAAATGTATTTTAGGAAGTACAAAAGAGCAAAATACTTGCTACATCAGGAAGAATTAAGTTTGGATTTGGATACTGCCTGCCTGCCTGCTATTATACAAGGTTTACTGAATAATGTTACCTTATGCAGGCTGCCATGAACTGGGTTTTCATGCATCAGGATACTCTAACTGGATCAAGAAAAACACTGGACATACCAGCTATGCACCAATGAACCATTGGGCCTCAATGTTATGGGTAGACAGACTCACTTGCCAAATCTGGGTCTAACTATCATTACATAACTTTTGATCAACCCTTCTGTAAGTTATCCTTAGGAATACCATAAAGCTTTTATTATGTTAAGCTATCTTTTTGATACATTCAAACATTTCCCTTAGCCTATTCAGGAAAAGTAATTTCATTTTAGGCTTCAACAGACATACTGAGCATAATATGACCTGTGCTTGTTGTAACCAAAGACTGGTTACTTTTCCTCATGACATCTTTGTTTTTTGACATACATGTCACATCACTCCAGCCTGTTGGGTCAGACAGCTGACTGGTAATCTCAGCATGGGTCGTGACATACAACACATCATGATGACATATCATGACGTTTCTCTTGCGTCAATCAGCAACATAATCCCTGCATATATCAGCAGGAATTCACAGTGATCCTGACTGCCACTGATGACATTGGCATGATTTGAAATTGCTCTGGCTCTTCTCCACTGGCTGATTTTCCCCATCAATGATCTTGCCTGGTCTTCATCATCTGCAGTGAACAAGCATTCGAACATCTTGCGCTACAAGTACATGTGTGATGGTGGACTGGGTGAATTTGAATATATCCACAACAGCTCAAGGGAGAGCCCTACTTTTCAAAATGCACCAGCCCTGGCAAAGTGCCAAACACTACAACTTTGTGTAACCAGACATCTCATTTTCCAGGCAGTCCAGCGTGGTCATGGACTTCTTTATTTTTCTATGTTCCACAAGAAAAGAACAGAAATCTTGAACCCTGGAATGATTTTATACTTCAGTGCCTGGGAACAATCTGAAAGTGGGTTAATTGCTCCTACTACATGGTGGAGCCACCTCACAATAACATGTAGACCTGATTTGGTTTTGTCATGTTCAATGCAGCACATTCACTCGTGTGATTTTTCAGACAAAAGGGTTACATATGGTGATAATAACTTGTGCACTGCTATCAAAAGCAGTACACTCCACATGCTGATTTCTTGTCTGCATGTAATAATAACTTGAATGCAAGGTCTTTGGTTTGTTCAGCCAGGTATGAATAAAGTGAGAACACTGTTCGACCTTTGACACGTATACTTACTTGTATACATCAACCAATATCTATTGAGCACACTCTCAAAGCTGTACAACTGTACAGAATTTGTATTGATTTACAGATTCGGGAATCCATACATTTTCAGTTCAACAAATACACTTAATAAACATGCAAATCCCAGACTTTTGACATCTGCATGCTGTCAGCCCTACTGCAGCACTGACTAACACTGGTCCCATGATCATAGCAAACTTCATTTATTTTCGATCCGGACTTCTAACAGAAAAAAAGATGACTTTAAATAGATCTATGTGACTTTTCATTTTTAACAAGAATGATAAAAAGGTTGAAAATAACTTAAAGTGGGAGCCTCTTCACAATCTCTCCATTAAAATTTGATTTAAAACAGTGGCATTTCTCAGTTTCATTTTCAGTCAAAAGTACATCTGACATAAACCTTGTTTTGCAAGATCTTTTTTCCAGTCACAGATTTCAAAATTGTTCCACCCTTAGTTGTGCAACATGGTGCACAGACACTGTATTTTACATCCAGATTTACTGCAATGAAGCAAAGAACATGAACCCGGCAGTGTTTCTGGAATACCCCCCCTCCCCCCCCGCATAATATACAAGAGGATGGGGGATTTTTTCCTTTCATTTGAGGGATATAACTGCAATCAAATATAACAATTTGAAGCAGGAATAAGGCCCTAATTGAACCTATACAAAGCCTCTGTGAAAAAGCTCTGCTGCCCCTACCAGCCATATCATGCTTTTTCATTTGTGTATGAACACTGACACTTCAAAAAATGTTTCTGGTCATAGATCTGTATGCCACTGGGTCTACTCCTTCATGAAAAAATATTCAAGTCAAATATATGAATGTAGTTAGCTCTAGAGAATAATCTCCAAGGCATCTATTATCAGATCAATGTAACCTTCCTGGTCTCAGTGAGGTCACAGTGACCCAGAAATGTTTGTAATTCTAGAATAGGTGGCCATGCAAACCAACATAGATAACTACAACAAGAAACCTCACCTAAGTGAAGTTCACCAACATCTCTTGCCACCAGAAAGAGCCAGATTTGTGTGATAATATTATAACCTGTACAAATGGCTCTTGTGCTGTTTTGCAATGAAATGGATTCTTTTTTTTGTAAGTTTTAAGAAAGGAGGATACCATGAAAATGCTTCCCACTGCTCACTGCTAATCATTTGATGACTAGATGGGCAATGTGCTACTGCACCATGTGCACTGTCATCATTCTTCAGCTTGTACTCTGTGGCCACTGAATCATGTCACTGTACAGCAACATTCATCAGGTAGAAGATTTGTCCTCAACGCATGCAGAAGCAAGCATTATGTGCCAGCAGAAACATTCAATACTCTGGACGAGACACATATGAAGAATCAATCACGGACTCATTACTGCAGTCTTGTCAGGTCAGACCAGATCGGAGAATATTCTGTGCAACATGACAACACTACTGCATAAAGTGGTTCTGATCTCACGAGAGACCAATTCATCTGAGCCCTTTCACCTGTAAACCAGATCAAATCGGGCAGATGTCAATGTCCTCTACTTTCAAATATTTATTTAATTTCGTCATCGACAGGAAATCCTTTGAATGAGGACTGCAAGTAAAACCTACCAGGACAGCATGCCCTAGGTTGGTTTTCTCTGCATGGGTTAGGCACCCACCCCATGCCACCAATGAAAGCTGCTGACCCACTGAAAAAAGGGATAAAAAGCCACCATATTATGTAAATGGCTATTTCTGCTGCACAGTCCCCTCAAGTGATGCCAACCCTCTTGTACATGTTGTACAAGTATAGCAAATTTTGGGCCACTTGTGAAATCATCTTGAAAGTAAGGACCACTGCACATGCACTCTTTCTTCATGGTCAATTTGGTGCCACATTTTTTTAATGACCGTTTTCATCAAGTGCCATATGCCATGAAAATGTGCCAGCTGACAAGAATCATATCTGACCCTGTGTGCAAGCATTACACACAAAACTGCAGGATTACCCTAAATGTGTGTACATGTATTGTGAATAGTCTCCCATGTTCTTGTGACTTGCATAAACAACATAATTTGAACAAACTTGGACTGCTGTGCTTTCCTCGTCCAATCATCTCATGTTTTGACTTAACCTTTGTTTTTTGCCCTAACATGGATTTTATTCATTAGGTATCTTCCACATTAATATCATCAATTGGATGTCTTGCAACAGCAAGTGGGTGCACAACTTCTCTATCCAGAAGGGGAGGCAGAACGGGAACATCTACATCTCTTTTCTGCGGGATGTTCTTGAAAGTACTGTGCTCTGAAAGTTCTTGTCAATGGGTCTTGAGGGGTGGCAGACAGCTGAGCAACAGACACCCCTGTGAGACACTATAAGATCCACCATGTATACTGATACTGTCTGCCCCCCTCCCCCCATCCACCCAAGGGTTGTGAAGCAAGATAGAGAGACCAAATGAGCAAGTTCCTGCATGCAACTGTTACTCATCAAAATTAACCAAAACTAATCTGCTGCCCATTTTGTTATCAAGAAATATATGCTGTTAGCCAACAATTTTCCTCAGCACAGTCTGGGCAATATGGTCAAAGGGTTTCAGTAAAAGCTGCGTGCTGGCTTAGTCACATCACAAGGGTTAAACGTAACCCACATGCAAAAAGCAAAGAACACAAGTGTCTTTTTTTTTCGGCCCAACAGTCCCAGCACAAGTTGGTGCCTGGATGGCGATGGAGGTCAGTCAGTAAGACTGCAGGCAATATGGCAATACAAGACCTTCAGATAAGGTTTGACCCAAACCTCATTTTTTTCCCTAAATCTTCAGATTCAGTTGTAGGGCCCACTATCAAGAACCATTCAGGCATGTCAGTCAGCATTGTGAAAGTTGTCTTTCATATTTTTCATGAATTTTCTGTATTTGAAATCGTCACTTACCGCGCAGAACAATTTACATAAAAATATTTTTCTTTATAACATGTAACCAGTGGTGCAGTTACTGTTTTTGGAGCACAACTAATCTTAAATAGTCTGGCAAGTGAATAACTCATCACAAATCCATACTATTTAGCACAAGTGGGGCATTAAACGCTTAAGGTTTGTGTTACCATGGTATCTCAAAAGCCTCAGCAGATTTTGCTCAAATTTGGAACACCTTTACCTCAAGCAGTTAAAACCAATTTTTTAGATTATGGGCCCTGTTCCCAGGGTAAAGTATGACAAGAGGTCCATGGGTCTAATGCTCTGCTGACTTCCATAACCAAATGATAATTTCCTGTAATGCATCCCCTCCACTACCATGAAAAATCGGTCAAAGGTCATCCATATTATACAACATTAAACTTCCACATGATACACATTTGTGGTACATTTGGTATCATTCAACTTATTCTTTATCAACACATTGAGTTAAATGTCCTTTTTTTAAGTGCTTAATGACCTTTAAAAATAGGTCAAAGTCACACAATCATTGGGTAAAGGTGACCCAAAAAGTACGTCACTAAGTACAGTTTTATGTATAATGCACTCGAGCGCAATTTTGCTCTGGAGGCTCAATTCTCCTTGTCAAAGATGTCCAAACTACACCCTGTCATTATCAAATTACCTTTCAATTTTACAGCACTGGTGACCTATAAAAAAGTCAAGGTCACTGATCTAACATATTAGCATAGAGTATGATCTACACATCATATAAATTTGGCATGTCTTATTCAAATATTTTTTCCATATGGAATTTTATATCTTTCATGACATTTTAACCCATAATTTCCGTCAAAGTACAGGCGGCACTACAAATATAACTAGAAACCTATCAGTGACGGAAAACCCCTCGGCCAGGACAGACAGACAGATGCATAGGTCACGACAATACCCTTGGGTACGTCACGGTTTCTTGTCTTTGACCTAATCACAAAGGTTTGGTGCAAATGCAATGAGCAGAAATATCATGGAAGGGTCATTTTTTTTCAATGCAGCACTGTGACCTAAATATGTGACCCACTGACCTACTTTTACAAGGTGGCTGAGGCATCCTTAGGACCAACTGTATCAATAATTGGTGCAGCTACAATGAGAAAATAAAGATTTGAAGATATGGCACCGCATTTTTTTTCAATTCAGCACTGTGACCTAAATATGTGACCCAGTAACCTAGTTTTGATAGGCTTCTGAGGCATCCTTAGGACCAACAGTCATAAATAATTGATGAAGCTACATTCAATATTTTTTTTAGATATCATGTTTACGTGTTTTTTCTTTAATGTAGTAGTGTGACTTAAATGTGACCTATTTTTCGATAGGCACCTGAAGCACCTCAATGGCCCCCCTGTGATAAAAATTTGGTTCCTATAAAGTGAGTATTTTTGGAGATATGGCGTTAACAAGGCATGGGCGGCCCAGTAGATGACGACAATATCCCTCCGGCCTAGAAGGCCGAAGGGTAAAATACCAATATTTTGACCTCCTTAAACCCCCACTAAATATTACGAAGATCCATAAAAATTAAGGAAGCTGGACTGGTCACAAGACTCTCACTTGCCAAAAATTAACAATGCTAGAATGATCACAAGATTTTTACATATTGACTCCTATATTACATAATATTGTAGATGGCGCCACAAATATCGAAAGGGACCTAGATTTTCATACAGCCTATAAGTCCTGAAAGTTATATTGGGTTGACTTGAAAACTATGGACGGTATCGTGGTCACAAGATTTTCAAATTTTGACCCATATATTACATAATACTACAAGTGGCATCACCAACATTGATGTCAATGAAGATTTCCATGCATTTTGCAACTTATGAACATAATATGGGGCTGACTAAAAAATTGTGGGGTGCAGGGCATTCATGAGATGACCCCTATATTCAAACTGGCCATTTGACCTTGACCTTCAACTCAGATTAAAAAATTATTAGTTACAAATATGCGCCCCACATCCAGCTTTCCATACACGCTCTGTTTGTTTGAATTGGGTAATAACTTTTTGACTTATTGAAGAAAAATAATAAACTTGGACAAGCGCCATACTCCCTAATAACTGGGTCATGGTGACCCACAAATTAGCTCACCAGGTACAGTTTTAAGCTCAATGTAACCAAGTGCAATTTTGATCTTGAGACTTAGTTCTCTTTGTCATTGACATACTAGCTACACCCTGTTATTACAAAATCACCTGTCAAATTTATATGCATGGTGACCTCACAAAATGGGTCAAGGTCACTCATATCACGTAACAGTCTAGTACTGGACATGGTCTATATATCCTATAAATTTGGCAATCTAATCCATTTACTTTTCCAAATATGGAATTTCACATCTTAAAACACATTTTGGCCCATAATTTGTCAGATTATAGGTGGCACCACTAGCATCATTATCAACTATATACGATTTTTACCTCCCACACAATACTCCCACGTTTCATTAAGATACGCCACAAATTACATATACTAGATTGTTCACAAGATTTTTTAGTTTTGACCCATATATTACATATTATAGGTGGCACCACCAATATTGAAAAGGACCCAGATTTCCAAACACCCATAAGTCCGGAAAGTCATTTTGGGCTAACATCAAAACTTTTTACGATATCACGCTCACAACCCAAAAGTTTATGGACAGACTGACAGAATGACAGACAGACTGACTTGAGCCATGCTATAACATCTGCAACCTTACGTCAGCAGAGCTAAAAACTATGTGAGAGCTCCTCTGCTATGTATGCTCTATTGCTTATGCATATAACTGGATGGAAGATCATGGATGATTTCATTGGAAAGTAAGCAATGTCTTAATTGTTTCAACATGTTAGAATACATGTCCACTGTGAGAGTACATATCCAGTGTCTTGTGTTGATAAAATTTTTGATGTTTTTGTGATCATTTATACTCTAGTGATCAGCACCAGTTCATTGGGCCACAACAAACATCGATCTACAAATTGACACAATTTACAAAAGCCCCACACATGGTGATGTTTTTGCCCACAACACTTGAGTTTTAAACATTTATACTGAGTCTTCAGGCAGTAAAAAAGTTATACTATACTCATGAAAGTACATGTATATGATGTTCACATTACTGGTTTTCAGTCAACAAGTCTTTGTCCAGTGCAGAAGTACTCAGTAAACTTGTAAGTGTAATGCTACCAGATGCAAGGGCATGAATGACCGAAGTACCCTGAAGTTTTGCTCTCATATCTTCTAAAGTTTGCCTGTGCCAAGCAAGGTCAACTTAGTATTCACATACAGCACCTATAATATATATATATACGCTGTACATGTATCATAAATAAAAGCTGCAGCTTGAGGCCCATGGACCTAATACTCTTCTGTCCCTATAGACATGACAGAAGTGTATAATGAGATGACATATGCATTTGTGTATATATATATATTGATGGAATACATGTTAGACTTGACCTACATTTTCTTTCATAGCAAGGTTTGTTAATTTATAGAGAGTAATCCTTAAAATCAATAAATCTACCAAAAGTCGCTCACTTACTTCCAACATTTCAAAACTGTATGATGTCAGTTCTGAATACCACAGGTAGTGCTGTGTTTCACACCTTGTAAGTTGTTGCCTTTGTGTGTACAATGTGCTTGTAACATTACATGACAATATATCTATTAGTTACATAATGTTAACTCTCGACCATCATTTGCCAAGACCTCTGTGTCTGGCCCAAACGCCCAAGAAATCAAGTTGAGTTTACTCACTTGATTTCTGAAAACTTGACAGTCCCATGGCGCCATCTCTCGGTTCCTATGGAACTAGTGGTGACCCCCAGTACGCATGCTCCCCGTTCCATCCTTCCTCTTTTGGGCACCATAACTGGCTTGCTCTTTTGAGTTGAGATTCTGTGAATTTCTGTTCACACTCACTGTTTTAATGCTTTACGCATGTTCCCCTCTGTGGAAAATCATTTCTTAGCAGTCCGGGACTCTTCTGAGACATAGAAAGCTGATATCTGTCCTGAAAAATCTGAAATAGTTGGGAGTACAGCTGGTCGATTGCCTTGAAACTTAGATTTTCAAGATGCCATCTTGACATACAGATTGCAGAGAGCGGAAGACCGTGCACATCAGGCAATTGCTACCTTTCAGCAGCAAGCAACTGGTGTTGATCCAGTGACCTCTCCGTCTTCACCTTGTTGGATTGTGGGCAGAACTTCTCGGAACCACAGTATCATGCATATGGCAGCCTGGGACAATCATCAGCATTGCTATGGTTGTCGCCTCCAGTTGGGTCAAGTTTGCTCTCGTGATGACTGTGCAAATACTGTGTGGATTGGGGAGAACAAAATGGCTGTTTTTCAAGCAGGCACGGAGGAAGAGTCTTTGTGTGAGGTATTGGTGGCAGGCCACAGCTGCCGAACGCAAAGCTACGTTGAGTCTTCACCAGCAACTCCACATGTGAAGCGTATAGGCATACCCACACGTTTTGTCCACAGCCTTGTGTCAGATGTCTTGACACCAGCAACCCCACGGGAGAGTAAGGAAAAGAGATGTTGTAGTCGCAAGTCAGGCAGCAAGAGATTGCCTTTGGAAGGTCACGAGCACCCTTCTGTACCCAAGACAACTGCTACTTCTCTAGTCACCGACCCTACGGTTGCCCTTGCCTTGGAGTCTATGGCCAAGAGTACACAGATGCAGGCTGGAATCTTGCGTGAGCTGATCACTCCCTCTGAGCTTCAGGCCATTTCTTCTTTGGAGACCCCTTTGAAGAAGTCAGCCAAACTTAGACTGAAGCTGTTGAGATCTCAGTCCTCTGGGTCCGAGCGTGTGGAGCTAAAGTCACGCTAACCAGTGTGTCCAGAATGGACACGTTTGGGTTCCTGGACCATAAGTCTGACAGGTCCAGGAAAACACTGGTACCACAACAAATTTCCTGAGCTCCCCTTGTGGAAAGCTTGGATCCTGAGTCCAGGCATGCTGGAGATAGAGGGAAGACAGACGAGTCTGTGCTGGCGCCTTCTGCCGTTAGTGGGCCTTTGGCTCCTGCGATAGTGGCCCCTCCTGCTACAGTGAATATTTTTGAGATATCACGGTAACGTCCACAAGACGGACTGATGGACGGATGACGAAGGAGACGACAATACCCTCCCGCACTTAATGTGCCGAGGGTAAAAACAAAAACCTTTTCTGAAATGCATCTCCTCTGCAACCTTGAGAAAACAGGTCAAGGTCACCCGTACAATACAATATCAAACTTCTGGATATGATACACATTTGTGGCACATTCACCTTTTTCTTTCTCAATATATTGAACCTAGTGTATTTTCAACACATTTCTATCCATGATCATCTATATAATACAGTATCAAACATCCACACATGATACACTTTGGTGGTACATGTATATTTGATACTGTATGCCTCATTCATTCTCTGCATATCAAAGTTATTGTCTTCATTATAAATAAAGCTTAATGATCTTGAAAAATAGGTCAAGACCACCCAGCATTTTATGAAATTTAACCATTAGCCTTATACATACTTGGTATTTATGTAGGGCCATCTCAATTAATTATTGCAATTATGAATTTGATTGTGTTTTTGATACCTGTGATATTAGTTCCAAGTAATACCACCAGTGGCACCAACGTGCCTCCACATGCCTGTGGTCTCCCAAAGTAGCCAGCTGCCCAATAACCAACCACTATTTTGAATTCCCGTCCAAAATTTAGATTCAAAACATGGCTGTGTGGTCACTTTTTAGACCCAATCCATTTTGCAGTGATGTGTTTACTCATTTATTAGCATTATAAACATATTTTGAATTTGCAAACTGGTTTTACAAATTATCAATCTTGTACAAAATCAGTGGGTTTTACTTGTATCTGAAATGTTGAACTAATGGAAGCACAAGTGGTTGGGGGGGGGGGGGGCGGAGGGGGCATTTTGGGTGGTCACTGGTCAGGTCTTGCAGGTGGTCTCACATGAAGTGAATTATCATAAAAAAGGTGCTTTTGCATAGTCAAGTGGTCACAAAAGGAAGACGGTCTCCCAAAAAGAGGGATCCTTCAAAAGCGCGATTAAATGCTCATTTTTGTGATAGCAGAGTGTTCAATCTCAGTTTTCATGCAAATATACACTTATTTTTACTCGGATTTTTGCTTGACATGGTGAATGCAGAATTCACATCAAAACTGATGTTTCCACTATGATAATATACTTTGATTGTTATTGAAGTGAAACGTACTGTTGCAGCATTTTATGTGTGGCCATAAAGCATTTAGTGTGAATGAAAGTTTAATACAACCTGGCTGAAGTCATGGCATATGGGGAACAAGGTACATGATTTACACACCTGGGTCAGCAAGTTCTGTTAACTTCTACTAGCTTGCACAGCCCAAATATAGATGCAAAAGGTATCATGCCGGCACTCTGGTTTCCAAGTACCAGGTTCATTGTGATATTTGAACATGTAATTATTGACCATTTCCCTGTGGATAAAACTGAATTGTGATGACATTTCTTCCATGTGGAATGATTTCATGGATAACACTCTGTCATGATAGTTAGATACTAGTGCAGTTTTGCTTTTGGTTTAATGGTTGCCTGCTTTGCCAACTGATGGTAGAATTCTTTAAATTATTGGCGTTGGCAGCAATCTGGTCACCCTTGTGAGAAACTGTGTGTAAAGGTCTGGGAATGCAGACAATGCTTACAGTTGAGCTGCACAGAACTTTAAATCTGGATTTTATCTGTTACCTGTGAGCCTTGCTATGATCAGACTCTTAAACTGTGATGAATGTACACAAGCCAAAGGTGGTTGTTGATGGATGACCTTGACAGTATTTTCTTGCTGATGGGTGATCTTGTATAATTTGTCAAAATTAGTAAAATTGACAGTATTCTGAAGAGTGACAAGAACAAATCAGCAAGACAACAGTCTATTAGTTTGCTCAAATTCTGATACTGCGTGTGTGAATTTTATGCTGTGTCCATATAGGCCCAACAGCATATCATAAAATGTAGATAAGATTTCTTCAGGTTGATGTATTGGTGCACATGTGCAGCAACTACACATTAAAAGGACTAATTACTGTAATTTTCAACAGCATGCAGACATGATGCTCCTTCCTACATGGGCATTGTCCTTTGTGCTACTTTTATCATCCCAATGAAGCACACCTTTACTAAAGCTTCAAGCAAAAGCAGATGAGACTAACACAGCCCTCTTGTAAAATTGGTCTCATCTGACCTTGACATTCAACCCATAATAAGTCTCACTCCATGCAGTGTAAGGGATGAGGATTTTGGAGAGGAAGTAAAATCAGAACAATCTGAGTGACGGTTTCGTAGAAGTTAAAAACAGTGTTTGCAGAACGGATTAACCTCGGCGCCCACAATCTTTTTTCCTCAATTCAGCTTTTTTTTTTTAGACTTCGCAGTAGAATACTTTACATACAATTTCCATAGTGTTGTCTGTGACATGAAAGAAACTTTTGGATATGTTCTTGGGGCAAGTTCTGGTGACAGACCACTGTACCATGTGTCACTCATATGGCCATCAAATACATCCTTCAAAAGTGCCAGAACAAGTTAAAAATAATAAGAAAATGCTGGTTTTTGATAGGAATGTGGTCCACTATAATGTGCATTTCTAAAAAAAAAATTGGTCAAGATGCGTTGGATCCTTGATGAGATATGGTAACGTTGTCCCTGTGTGCACGACTCGGACGGCCTTGAAGATAAATACTTTCAAGTTTCATAAAAAGTTCATGAATATAAAGAGGAAACTGGTTTTAAATAAGAACCTGGTTCATCATAAGATGCATGATCTCTGACAAAAATTTGGTAAAGCTGTGGTCAGGTTTTTTTTTTTTTTTTGAGATATCGCGGTAACGTTGTCAGGGTTGACACCACTCAGACAGCTTTCAAATAAATACATAAAAAGTTACATAAAAAGTTTTAAAATAATCAGAGAAAGCTCAGGTTTTATATTGGAACCTAGTTCCTCATAAGATACATCTCTGATAAAAATTTGGTAAAGATGCTGTCAGTATTTTTGAGGTATCGCAGTACATCGTCAGGTTGACGCCACTCAGACGGATATCAACAGAATACATTAAAAGTTTCATAAAAAGCTAAAATACAATCACAAGAAGCTGGTTTTAAATAGGAACTTGGTCCATCAAAAGATACATCTTTGACAAATATTTGGTACAGTTGCGGTCAATATTTTTTTGAGATATGGCAGTAACATCGTAACTCAGGCATGACGCCACTCAAACGGCCTTCAAATAAATACATTAAAAGTTTCATAAAATGTTTGAAAATAATCAGAGGAAGCTGGTTTTCAATAGGAACCTGGTCCATCATAAAGTCCTTTTGTGACAAACATTTGGCACAGATACGGTGACTGTTTTTTTTGAGATATCGTAGTAACCTCAACAAGATGGACGGACGGATGAACGGACGACAATATCCTCCTGCACTGTGCTACGAGTAAAAAATATGCCGATCTTTAGGACACTACAAAAACTAACTATATGTATGAGCCTAGCAAGGGCTATCCACCACAACAGATATCTTACAAATGTCTTGATAAGACCCTTTACCCTGCTGGTCTATCTATAAATGTTACACCTCAAATTCCCCAGATCCACACTTCATGTTGAACTGGCACCTCATCCTGGAAGACACCCAGAAGAGAATGATAACTTGTCTCATAATGTGCTGGCAATCTCACTCGAACTTCTTGGAGACAGAGACACAGAAAGCATACAGACTTCTGCCTTAAGACACCTCTGGAATAGAACTGGATTACATTAAGACAATGCCAAATCAACAGAAAGCTGCGCAAGAAACCTGTCTTAGAAAATCAAGAGGAACACACAAATGGGCTGCAGGTTCCACAAGAAAACCAAATGGCGGAAGATACAACAATCGAGGATGCAGCGGGAACACTCCACCACAGTCGTCAACTTATCTGACCACACATTAATGCCACAAGAAATAGCTACTTACCCTAACCCCCCCCACACACACACACACCCACACACACTTCAACCAGAAGAGATCTTTTCGCTGACACTTTCTACTTTACCAGCAAATTGCGACTTCATATTATTTCTTTTAGACTTCTTCATGATAGCAACTCCACTAATTCTCTGACTAACACCTCTGACTTGAACCTAGATCCCACTACCTCTCGCAATCTAATTGTGGGGTTCAACTCTCCGTTCTCTCCAAGAAAAAACTTGTGTCCTGAACTGGATTCGTACATTAACACCTTAGAAGCAGATATTTTGTAACTTACTATCAGAACTCGCATCCATTCTAATTCATCCAATTCTGAACACCTCAATTGCAATCCCTGCAACAAAACACTCACATTGTGATCAGACCAGCAGGGATTCAAGAGAGGCTGACAGAACTCACAGACACAGAGGTTTGTCAGAAAGTTAAGAAAGACCCTACATCTGCAGTTACAAGCAAGGTCTTAAAAAGTCTTACATACAAACATAATCACACAAAATGTCAACCTCTTTGAGAAAAATCTTTCTCGAGTGCATCTGCAATGATTTTTAAAAAGTGGCCACGTGACCTTGAAAAAACGTCAAGGTCACACATCTACAATCCCAACCTAGTTCATATTATGGAACATTATCATGCAAAATTTCAACCTCTCAAGTCAAATCCTTGCGGAGTTATTGCGTCCATGTCAATTTTACATGACATGCCCACGTGACCTTGAAAAATAGGTCAAGGTCACCCATCTGCAATCCTAACCTCTTAAGTCAAATCCTTGTGGAGTTATTGCGTCCGCGTCAATTTTACATGACATGCCCACATGACCTTGAAAAATAGGTCAAGGTCATACATCTGCAGTCACAAGCAAAGTCTTACAAAAATCTCACATAGAAACATAATCACACAAAATATCAACCTCTCTAAGTCAAATCTTCCTGAGTGCATCTGCAATGATTTTTAAAAGTGGCCATGTGACCTTGAAAATAGGTGAAGGTCACCCATCTACAATCCTAACCTAGTTCATAATTTGGTATGTAATCATGCTAAATTTCAACCTCTCAAGTCAAATCCTTGGGGAGTTATTCCGTCCGCGTCAATTTTACACGACATGCCCATGTGACCTTGAAAAATATGTCATGGTCACCCATCTGCAATACCAATTAAGGTTTTATATAGGAACATCTTCACAAAAAATTTCAACTTCCCAAGTCAAATCTTTCTCAAGTTATCGCGTCTGCAACGCACACAACAATGTGCTGAAGAAGAACAAGAAGAAGAAGAAGAAGAAGCGGAAGAAACGGACGCAAAAACAATGTCCATCCGTTGCATGGGGAAACATAATATGTAGATGAATAAATAACAGCAGGATAAGACATAGTACTGTTCATACTAGTTATAAAACAGTAACCCATAATATCATTTGACAGCAATTTTGTTGGAAATATCTCAAGCTTACATATGTTTTTGAATTTTTTGGAATTAGTGAAACACTGAATTTGACAGGCTCCACATGAACATGATGACAGCAAAGAAAGTAAATGGTAATGATATTTCACTTGCACATTAATCATAATCTGGACCATAAATTTTTAAAGAATATAAAATTAATAAATTTCATTGCAAGGCATTTCAACTTTTTAGCTTTACATTTCTGAATTATTTTACATTTGAAACATTTATCAGTTATTTTACATAAGCAAATATGAAATCTATCTTTAATTTAAAAATTAAGAGCATGAATTTAGAAAAGGGTGATAATAGAATAGACAAATTTAATTTGTATCCATTATTCAGCTGCATGTATCATATCATAAGAAACTGTATCGTTGCAACCTTAGGCGTGACATGTATATCTATTATAGTTTTGAAGATATTCAAGATTTAAAAAATTTAACTCCTGCTAATTAGCAAAACTTACATTGCTACAACTTTTGTTATAAATTTAGTACATACACCATGGTCAATAAACCTCTAGTAGAAGTTAAAATGACATCTCTATCTATTATACTTTTGAAGATATTTAAGATTTAAAATTTCAAAAGCTCCAAATTTGCATAATTTTCAACACCTTCATTCTTCTGCATAAAAAGGCAAAGCTCCTTGTATGGAGGTACAATCATGCCAAGTTTGGAGTTTCTATGTATAACTGTATGTGTGTGAGTGTGAGAACTAAGATTCATTCCCACTGACTGCAATTTGTAAGAATCCCTTGGATCAACAATACAACCAGTATTTTTGCTAACATATCATGTGGCTACCAGTAGACAATGTTCACAAGTCCATATAAAGATAGTTCATATTTACCAACTCAGGGTCACCATGTGCAACCTTCCCAAAACTCTTCAATCATAATGTTCCCAGGGATCGCTGGTACCATTAGTCAAATGCTAATGTTTCATTCATTTGGCTAAAAAAAATTTCAAATGCCTAATTGCTTTAAACATGAATTATTTAAGAGTCAGGTCGAATTCTGCAGCGATTACTGTTTTATTTCCCGATTTAGCTGTGAATTTTAAAGGCCTAGATCTGCCCCTGTGTGCCTATTTGCATTTTAGGTGGTTCCGAACCTACGTTTTTACCATGGTTTAAAAAATTGATGACTTACAATAACACTGCTGTCCAGAAATACTGATCCACTTACATAATTTCAAGTGCATCTCTTTTATGATACAGCTGAACCTGCAAGCATGATACATGCACATTGAACTTGTAAAAATACCACAATTCTTAAACAGCATGTACATGGCACATGCATTTTAATTTCCCATCAAAATCTATTTGTCGTGTCACTTGGCAATACATGTACATGTACTGACAAACCATGATACTGTAATAATGATCCTGTGGCACTCTGTTTATTTGCCAGGTCCTGTATCATATCTGATACAGGTAGCTGAGAAAAACATTAAAAAAAAAAAAAAAAAAAATTCCCCTCTGACCCTATCCCTGCCTCTAAAGCTCAGGCATTTCCCATGTCCAGTGCACAGTCAAGGGAGCCCTGATATGGGATATCCCCTTTAAAAAAAAAAAAGTTTCTCCAGTTAACCCTGTTTTCTTGTAATTCTAACATTCCATTTCTTTTCTCCCAGCACCCTACCAAAAAGTCCTCTACAGTTTTGACCCCTTTCTTCCCTACTGGTGAACCCCCTGTCAAATCTCAAATCAATGCCCCAAGCTCTTCTCTTAACCACTGAAATTCCTCTAAACCCTAACTGTTATCATCCGCATTCTGCCATTTTCTAAACATATTTTCCCTCATCTCTCGATATGCATCACACCATACTAACCAATGGTCTAATGTTTCATCTGCCTCCTGGCAACAAACTCTACACTTACCATTGCTACTTGCAGTCCATTTCTGTCTTGTCTTCTCCAAATTGATAATTCCTGCCATGCTCTGAAACTTAAGTTTTGATCCCTTCCCTCCATGCCAGAATGTACTTTTCTTTGGCTTCTCTAAAACCTTGTATGCCTTCAGTAGTGTACTTTTTTCTCACTCCTTTTTTCCAGTCTTCATTCTATCCTTTAGTTACCACCTTCCCTTTATATGTTTTCCATTCCTCAACCCCATCATAACCTTTCAATTCATACCTTTCTGTCATCTTATCTATGTCTTTTACTCATCTTGTCTGTTGTGTAACAGATTCCTTATATATTTTCCTGCACCACCAATCCTGACTGTAAATATCCCCAGTAGCTCTGCTTAGCTTTGGCAATTTTTCCTGTTATGCTATTCCATCCTAAATCCCCTGAGATTACTTCTGTTGCTGTACAAGCTACTGCTCCTAGAATCTATTTCCCAATTTCATTCTGTGAAACCTGTTTTGAAAGACCAGTGTATACAATGAAAGACTGCCTGCCTTTTAATACCATATTTCAAAGTTCCTTTTACTGTCTTTCCCATGTTTTTGCACCTTCATTGAGAACGTGTGTTGTTTGACCACTTTTTTGCCTGCCTTAGGGGCAATCTGTCAAAACAGGTTTCATTGTACAGGCATACTTACACCAGAAGTGCACAAACATTTCTGGAAATGAAGAATACTTGTTTAAAACATCTTGTTGATTTCACCCTCAGTGGATATCTAAAGAGTACGACTATTACTCTTTGGTTCCAGGAAAACAAAACACACACACATAAAAAAAAAAAAAAAAAGACTCACCCGATGACATACTTCTGGGTCATTTCATTTATTTATATATCTATGATGTGCAACTAACTTCCTCCACATTTCTGAAATGAAACTTCCTGTCTGCACTTTCCAAAAACATTAGCCAAATTTAAGCATGTTTTGGTTGTGTTTTGCAATGTCCGTGAAGTGGACCAAAAACAAGTTATATACACATGCATGCAGGATTTGGAATGGTCTAATAAATACTCAATACAACGTGAAATGTTAAAATAAGAAATGAACAAACAGGCCATGTGAACCATCCATACTCAGCTGACCCAGATACATGTACATTGGAATAATAATAAGTCCAAACCTGATTTCAACTGAGTTGAGCTTCAATTACACATTGAAATGAGCTAAGATTAACTGAGCTGATCCCAGCTTAACTTTGACTTGGTAGCAGATGGATATGAGTGACCCCTGATACTTTATCCAGTGATCTACCTTTACTAAGATCCTTCCAAGGTATATTTTATCCCTGCATGTTTGAAGGGTCAAAGGCATACCTTCTGAAGAAAATTACATAAACATAAATGAAAATTAGAATTCCAATCAATATCAGTGATGCTAACATGTAATCTCATCACTCAATGCACAAGTTTTAAAATTTGTTAAAACTATGGACATGACAGTGGCACCACTGAATGTATGTGTTTGCTGAAGATTGTGTCAAGCTACAGTCCCACTACATATGATGCAAATACTGAACTCTGGTACTTCAGGAGAAGTCAAAAAATTGTAAAAAAACAAACAATAGGATTCGAATTGGTGAATATGTTGCTTGTGGAAGGGTCAGACAAAGTTGTTCACTAGGTGGCACTGCTGTGGATTCTTGATTTTTAATGACTTTTCATCCACACAATTTGTCCAAAAATTTCAAGGGGGTAACTTAAAGATTGCAGACACTATTGTGTTGACAAGCAAATGTTTACAGCCCAAAGGAATGACTGACTGACAGATAGGACTGATCATGTAAGCTCTGGGACCTATGGTCAGTACAGGTAATTACTAAAAAATAATGGCTAATGCCTTAAAACACTTCGGCCCCCCAAGAAAGGGAATAAATAATATATAATCACTGTATTTGTATGAAAGTATGCTGAACACATACCTTTTCTGTTTCATGCAGTGTACAGGGTACCATAAATTCACAGTCACATACTCATGAATAGTCAGTGATGAAAACAAGACACCAGAACCCATGCATGCAAAATGTCTCTGATGACCTTGAAATTAGGTTATGGTCACTGTCCTTCCAAATTGAAGTAGACCCTATCAAATGCATATAAACAATGAAAGTTTCTTGATCCTGGCACATTTGGTTCTCCTGATATCGTACACAAGAATTTCAAAGTAAACTGACTTGGATGACCTTCAAATTGAGTCACGGTCATTCTCCTTCAAACTTGGATTCACCTTTCGAAAGGGAGATCAACTGTAAAAGTTTTGTGATCATAGCTTATCTGGTTCTTCTGATAATCCTTCAGGGCTTGACAATTTTTAAAATAATCATTTGTCCGCAGGGCAAGTAGATTTCAAAATCCACTTGCTTGCATGCAAAATCCACCTGTCCTTATAAAACTTTTATAAACATCGTTTTTTTCTAACAAGGCTAAGGCCTAGAAAAATCATTTACCCTAAAATGTACATGTATTTGCCGCTTATTGTCGCTTGCAAATGCGCAAAAAATGTCAAATTTTACGATTCCAGCTGCAACTGTTCGACAGTGAACCTGGCAAAATATTAAAAATACAAATTGAAAAGTAAGCTTTTTGCATGGGGTGACTAACGATTAAAAATACATTGTAATTTCTGGGACTATAAGAGTCCGTATCACGGGTAAACTTAAATAACGATTAAATAGTTGCATTGGTTTCAGGATCCTTGCTCCCTGCCTCTGTTGCCGAGATGGGATGCACATAATTTGCGTACCTACCATGAATGCTATTGGTACATCGTAGTAAATTTGCGTATACAGTTTCGGCAAGTTCCTCGCAATAAACGGTGTTCCTAGATCAAATTCAAACAAAAATTTTAAGATTTCAAATCAGAAATCAAGTGTGCACATCGTCAAAATCTTTCCTGCACCTGTACACAAACAGCTGCTTTGGCCATGTGGTCTGACACACAACACATCAACCGACTGGTCAACTGAGTCAAATGCAAAAATGAGCCAATCACGGCTCATGTTACAGTGTTTTCATCATGGCTTCCGCCCAGTGAACATGTGTGAATCTCCCACAATTTACGGAGGGAACATACAAACGGGAAGCTTTGTTCATATTGCAGCATGCAAAAATAAAGATTCCAGTGTTTATTGCAACAATTATTTGTAGTCAAAGGCAAATACGCAAAGGTAGGGCATAGAGGGTATTGCCGAATGTGTCCCAAATCAGTCCGTGAGACTGGGTCATTTCTTCGCGGATCCACTCCATGCTGTAACTTGTGTGTGACTGGCAAAGTGGCAGTTGAGTGCTCTTTTTGCCCGGGAAGTCATCTCACAGCACCTATTTTTTTTACCACTGTTAAAACCCACCGATAAACAGCATTTGATGTTAATTTGCAGATGAATTTGCCATGCAAATTTGATTATTTTTTTACGCTGCTTTGACATCGTTGGGGCAGATCACACTGACAGTGAGTAGTGTCACCCCGCTCAGCAAGCCAATTACTGCCGGCACCTTTTATATCGTTATCGTATGTGCAACAGTGAAAATGTCTGCTTGTGTTGACAGAAGTAAAGTTCTGATGAATACAATTGCTGACCAAGTAATTGTTTAAACTTCGCATGTTTATCAATTAGCGATTATTATCACCTATCGGCCCACCACGCACGTGCTGCCAAAGCTCTGGATTTGTTTTAGTGATTAGATCCCTCCCCTAGTTTTTCAGTATGCACGCAGCGCTCCGACTTCAAACATTGTTATCACAACAGGATTATTGTCACCTTCTGCGGCCCCCTTGCCAGCCTTGCAAACAACCGCAACTTGTGACTGTGTCATGAAAATTTGAGGAATAGAGTTCCCTGCGAAAAAAAGTTGGTTGCCCGACCGGGCAAGTACCTATTAATTTTAACTTGCCCAAGATTAAATCTAACTTGTCCCCAGCAATCGGACACGTGAATTGTCAAGCCTTGTCCTTGCAATGTTTTTTAATACACTGATCTCGGTGACCTTGAAATCAGGTCAAGGTCACTATCCTTCAAACCTGAGCTAGACTCTTACAAGGGTGATTAACTGTAAAAGTCTTGATACTATCTTATCCATTTCTCATGTGCAAGACATTTATTAAAGAGTAAAATTGCCTCTGGTGACCATCAAATTAGGTCAAGGTCAGTGTGCTTCAAACTTGACAAAGGCCCTTATAAGGTTGATAATCTGTAAATGTTTCATGATCCTAGCAATGCTGGTTCTCCTGATATTGGGTGCAAGCAATTCATAGAGAATTGACTGAGATGGTCAAAAAAGTTTCATGATCCTTGACAAAGACTCATACAAGGGTGATTATCTGTAATTGTTTCATGACCATAGCAACTCTGGTTCTCCTGATATTGTGTGCAAACAATTCCTATTGACCTTAAAATTGGGTCAAGGTCATTGTCCTTGGAACTTGGTGTAAACTTGAAAAAGGGTGATCAAAAAAGTTTCATGATCCCAGCTTATCCGGTTCTTCTGAAATAGTGCGCAAAAAGAAGGGACATGCGGATGCACAGATTCACACACAGATGATAGCAATACCTCCTGGGCCAATATGTCTGAGGAGTAAAAATCGAAACCTGCAACAGTGAGCCAGGGATTTCATCCTGGACTCATCAGCATGAAAGGTATTTGAATTTGGAATACCTGTCTCAGCAAAATACACTGTCAACACTCAGGTATTTCCATTCAACAACTTTGACTGCTGAAGAAAGCACTTCAAAATAGAAAAAAAAACAAAAACAAAAAAACACCATCTTATGGCCACCTTGTAACTAAAAGGGCTGGCAGAACAATGCTGACATAATAGTCAGATCAAGCATCAGCCCCCACCTACCCGGGGGGGAGGAGAGGCAGGGAGCAAATGAAAATGTGCAGTAAATCTCCCCTCTGTGGTGAACTGCAAAATTCACTGGTGCAATAATACAAAATCAAAACAAAAATGTCACTTCTGCTAAGATATTGTCCCCTTCCCTGAATTGGCACTCCTCCCCCATGTGTGTGTGTGTGTGTGTGTGTGTGTGTGTGTGTACGTGTGTGTATAAAGTGCAATGGCACTGTCAACCAACCTACCAGGTAATATGTATCACATTTATACTGGTTTATGCTGTTCCCAAATGATCATGTTGGCACAGAATTAAAGTAGACTGATTAGGCCCAATACAAGCTGTAATGTGTATTCACCATCAAGCATGACTAACAGTGCTGTACATACTATAAAACTCTTGGCCTCTGAGTGACCCCACTCTGGAGGAAGTAGACTGCAACTTCGCATAATGCTAAACCAGACATTACACATCACACGCTGTCTGTCAGTGGTGTTTTTGTAGATACCCAGTCACCAATGAGATCTTCTGATTACATAGTTAACAGATATTGTACGTCGACCCTCTCTTGCACCATGATGTACAATGCCAACTGAATGCAACAGAAAACCGATATAAAAAGAGACAGCCCATCACAAATATATGCGTATCACCCAGACATTGCTACTCAGTGCACCGCCAGCTAGCTTTATGAGTGTATTTCTGTAACTTTAATATACCCTACAATGCAGTACTGAAGTGCATGTAACAGGTAACACATTGCAATTTGCAGAGCTAAAATTGACCTGATTACTGCCTTCTCACAATGATCTGGATTACCAAGACTGACAGCCTGGCATCTCTTGAAACTTGCTGAACCCAACTCCCTTGTCCAGGAGGATACCTACACTGAAGGTTCTCCTTTAATATCCAGGAACAACCAAACACGCGATTGCTGCCACATCACACGCATGGAAGAAGACTGGACAGGCATCAAATCTGACATTTATACCACATGAATTTAAATTCTAAGAAGCTAATCCTTTACAAAATGCTTATCAATTAAAAAACATGCTGTTTGCACATGTAGTAAACCCCAATCTACTTTCAAAGGTATACAGTAAATCAACTTTATTGTTGCTATTTTTACTTCAGCAGAAGCCAAATGCTATGGAACACTTCAACATCAACATCTGAAATCCATAAGCCAAGTTCTATACTTTCCATGCCCCTTATACTCACGATTTACCTCTAAAATATATATATTTTTTTTAAAATCTAAAATATAAATACCAAAACACTGAGGATTCTTTTTCCATTTATACTAAAACATGTTCAACAGATAATTTCTTTATACGGTCATATCTGCCTGAAAGACAGCAACGGTCTTCTGCAGGTACCTGTCAAAACATGTTTCAGAGCCTGGAATACCCAGACACCTATTTCTGATAGCAGTTCCTTCTCTCAGCTTTTAATCCTTACAGCGCTAATCACTGCTACAGCTGCTTTCTCATTACCATTGAACATATAATGGTTAAAACAGTCAAATTCCTCATGAAGATACCTTTCATTCAAATACCAGCAATCCTTGTCTGAAGCAAAAAGTAGTCTTAGTCAACAGCTTTCCTCGGGACACTGCACACAATGTTCGCGAAGAGTCCTGAGGAAAGCTGTTGACTCAATCTTAAATCAGCGCTTTAAGGGTTAAAACATTCATCGACACAACCCATCTGAAAAATCCACGAATATAAGAACTTGCGATGGTACTGTAAAAAGCAGAGAACACTATACATGTACCCAGTGATACCTCTTCTTACGACCATCTCATGACAGATACATAAATACTTTTTTAAGGCCACCCTTTCTTGACACTACAGTCTATTTCTTTTTAAATATACCTGTGTTTTAAAATGCTGGAATCCTCAGATTTTTGTCTTTCTATGTAACAAGCTCTCTTATTGGCTAAGAAAAAAAACATTCCTGGGTATCCCTCCAAAAATAGACCACACTGGGAACGTTGGAAAGATAAACAACCTGTATTCACACAAAGATTATGGGACCAAGATGTTAAATTTTCACAGAAAGACTTCCATCACACAAATCTAGATCCTGATAAATTCCTTATGGCAGGCAAGAAAAATACGCCGATTAGTCACTTTAAATATCATGTGTTTTTGAAGGCTGTTGCTGTCTCCGATGTGTTACCTGGTTGATGTTTTTAACAAAATTCTGTTTCAATTTTATTAAAATGTCTGAATGGAAAAATCTGTATGTCAGAACAAGATAGGAATGAAATTCATGATGGAAGGTGGGAAAAATATATGTATATATAGCAGAAAATCATTCCCGAGAACATGCCTGTGTATACTTGCTTGTGTTGCATGGCCCCTCTGCCTGTTGATTGGTAAAATCAAAAGTAACTGTACTAAAGATCAGACTGTTGAGACCCCCTATGGCATCAAAGTTGCCTGGTAAATTGAAATAGAAAGTGCACAGTAATATAAATCATGTAATTTCTGACAAAGTTAGTACTCATCAATTGGAATGGATTGCAAAAATAAAGAGCTCAGGTATGTTCAATCATGCATGTCATTGTTGCACAAGTAACAGTGCCGGTGGTGCCACACTGTGTGCGATACCAGACACTGGCAGTGTGCTACAGCTTAAATCTCAAAATGTACACATCAAATATTGATATTTGATAGATATTCTCTAATAATCGTGAAGAAAACCACTTGGTCCATTTGTCAACATTTGGGCAGAAGCTGTAGTTTGCAAGTGCATGATTAAAGCCGGAAATAACTAAGCTGTGTCACGAGTACTCTGGCAGCCACATATATACATGTATATGCAAGTGTAACTGTAAGGAAGTAAGCTTTCTACATCAGTGAGGCCTTTTTAGTTATACCACTTCTGTGATGTTTTCCTAATGCGCAAGTGGGTAATTTAACACAGAGTCTATTGAGTTCATGGCAACATTTACTTTGCTGCTTTTGCAGCATTAGAAGGATATATGTGGTCTCGATTGATGATCTCAAAATTAGTGGGTAACAAACAGATATTTTCACTATGCAAGACAGCCTGTCATTGGCGAACATCTCATTAGTATATGCCAACCATGTATTGCAAAATTCTTTTCTTCTGTGCAAGACCCCTTTGGCCACTTCCAACTTTTCAAGAGGTGGACACCAGAGACATATATATGGACGTGAGGATCAGTCCAACAGCTCAAATAATTTAGTACATACTATAGATCCAGTCCAATTTGTTTACAGTATGGAACACATAAAAAACACATATCAGTAAATGGGCAATTAAGTGCCTTAATTGTTTTTATGGGTACATAGGCGTTTGCAGTCTTGTCCTGTGGTGCGAGCTTACGTAACAGGGTGCGCAGGCATGATCGCAGGTCACATGATGTTCGACCAATCAGGAGCGACGGAAGGTGCTTGGGTATAACGCATCCAAATTCAATTTTACCCATTCAAATTCTCATCTTCGTAAGGTGCAGACCTGCGAAGTTTTTTGGAAGAAGTCTTAACGGTTTTTGCGGATTGGACCCCCCAGGTTGCAATCTGGCGGGTCTTTGGCACGGTTTGGCCCACAGCTTCATGGCCATGTTTGTAAATAAAGCATATGAATGTGTAATTATATATCTGGCTAAAGTTAATGGTTTCGTACAATGTAAATATTTATTGGAAATGATGTTTTATCTTATGTTTATAATTAAAAAGGACTCCATCTCCCACACAAACTTGTATCGTGTTCTACTTTGTAGATAGTCTAGATTAGTGTTTCTATGCATGCCCATGAATCCGAAGCCGAAGTACAGTCCATAAATATTTTTCCATATTTTGCCAAATCTGAAGATACAAACTATTAGAAAATTGAACTCTTTACTGCACCCTCAAGATACACACAAACCAAACCTCCCGCTGGCAATGTAAGCTGAAAATGGCATGTAGGG
Organism: Hermodice carunculata; assembly: GCA_964020975.1. NCBI lineage: Eukaryota > Metazoa > Annelida > Polychaeta > Eunicida > Amphinomidae > Hermodice > Hermodice carunculata. The sequence continues at coordinate 87,319,978 of OZ026614.1, read as the reverse complement.
GTGTCCTTATTCTTGTAGGTGGAAAATGTCAAAACCTCTGCATCTTGATTGACTCAAGTCATTGTGTACTGCCAGGTTACATGTCATTACCCCTATGGAATATTACTATCAGCTTTTCATACTTATCATACAGAAAATAGCGTTCAGAGAACGGATTACCCCCAGTGCCCACAATCTTTTTTCCTCAATTATGCATTTTTTTTTTGAGACTTCACAGTGGAATACTTTACATACAATTTCCATTTTGTTGTCTATGAAATGAAGGAGCACTTTTGGATGTGATCTTCAGGCAAATTCTGGTGAAACAGACCACTGTAGTGTGCGTCACTCAGTCTGCCATCAAATAAACAATTCAAAAATTTCATAAGGCCAGCCTTAAAAATATTTCTGTTTCGTATAACGCGCCTGGTGTGCGCAAAACGTTGCAGTTGGAATATTTTTTTCAAGAGTGCAAAAAAAAATTTTTTCAGGCTTGATTTAATGCTGCTCGCATGCTTCCTGTGGCAGCTCTGTAAACGCACATCGTTTGCGGACCTACCATGAGTGCTATCGGTACATCGTAGTAAATTTGCGTATACAGTTTTGGCAAGTTCCTCGCAATAAACGGTGTTCCTAGATCAAATTCAAACAAAAATTTTAAGATTTCAAATCAGAAGTCGAGTGTGCACATCATCAAAATCTTTCCTGCACCTGTACACAAACAGCTGCTTTGGCCATGTGGTCTGACACACAACACATCACCCGACTGGTCAATTGAGTCGCATGCAAAAATGCGCCAATCACGGCTCGTGTTACAGTGTTTTCATCATGGCTTCCGCCCAGTGAACATGTGTGAATCTGCTGCAATTTACGGAGGGAACACACAACCGGGAAGCTTTGTTTGTATTGCAGCACCCAAAAATAAAGATTCCAGTGTTTATTGCAACAATTATTTGGAGTCACAGGCAAATACGCAAAGGTAGGGTATAGAGGGAATTGCCGAATGTGTCCCAAATCAGTCCGTGGGACTAGGTCAGTTCACTGCAGATCCACTCCACGCTGTCACTTGTGTGTGACTGGAAGTTGTGCTCTTTTAGCCTGGGAAGTCATCTCAAGGCACCTATTTTTTGCAACCCTGTTAGAACCCACCAATAAATGCCATGTTAATTTGCAGATGAATTCGCAATGCAAATTTTATTATTTTTTTACGCTGCTTTGACATCGTTGGGGCACATCACACTGTCACTGACGGTGAGTGGTGTGACACCACTCAGCAAACCAATTACTGCTGGTACTTTTGATATCGTAATCCTATGTACGGCAGTGAAAATGTCTGCTTGTGTTCACAGAAGTAAAGTTCTGATTAATACAATCGCTGACTAAGTAATTGTTTAAACTTCGCATGTTTATCAATTAGCGATTATCATCACCTATCAGCGCACCATGCACGTGCTGCGAAAGCTCTCATTCTTTTAGTGATTGAGACCCCCCATAGTTCTTCAGCATGCACGCAGCGCCCACTTCAAACACTGTTATCACAACGGATTACCGTCACCTTCTGCCACCCCCTTGCCAGCCTTGCAAACAACCGCAACTTGTGACTGTGTCATGAAAATTTGAGGAATAGAGTTCCCTGCGAAAAAAAAAGTTGGTTGCCCGAGTAAGTACCTACATGGACGTTAGAGGTCCTGCCCTGCCAAGACTGAAAATGGCCAAAATTAGAACTCTTCCAATAGAAAACAATGGCATGTTAAAAGCTCCCAAGACTGAATTCTGTCTGAAGACTGAAGTTTGACACCCATGTACCTATTAATTTTAACTTGCCCGATTAAATCTGACTTGTCCCAGGCAATCGGACAGGTGAATTGCCGAGCCCTGCTTTGTACTCTCAGTTTGACCATGGACCAACAAAATTCTTTCCTGCATGGTTTGACATTCCCAGGAACAATGCTTGACAAAGAAGTGATGTCACATTAGGAAGATAGTCAACCCGTTGTGGTATCTGGATGGGCATAAGGACTGAATTTTGTCCAGACTAGGGAAAGATTTGTATTGACTCCTGAAAAAGAAAAAAAGAAGAAAAATGCAACAAGTATTAAAAAAAAAAAGTTCATTCCACCATTTCCTCTGAGGCTTCCCCCCACCCCCACCTTTTATCACATAAAAATCAATACACTGGCATTATATATCCTATCCTTGTTTGTTTGCTTATATTTGAATTAGGCAACTATGCTGTATCCTTTTATGTTCCTCCTACTGTCTGACAAAAGCCATGTTCATGTAAATCTGGTAACTGAAACAAAGAAAAAAAGAAAAATTTTACTCCGAGTTCCGTCTCTTTGTGTGTTGTCAAATGAAAAAAATGCACACTTCGCATTTGATATCCAATTCTTTTTCTTCCTTTACATTTGAAATAAAGGCAACTACACCATATCCTTGTTTCTTTTACTGTCTGCAGAAGCCTTGTACATGTATATACTATGCCATTACACATACACACAAAAGAAGTGTGTTCATGCCTTTTAATATTTACTCTGAACCCTCATCATATACCGCTCCCCTCCCCTGCTGTTGTGAATTGAAAATTAAAACTACACAATTGCATTTGATATCTTATTCTTTTTCTTCTGTGATATTTGAAAAAGGGCAATTATATAATTATGCTAATCCTTCGTTTCTTAAAGCCCTGTACATGTACATGTTTAAACTAGCAAAAGACCCACCCCCATTCAAGCCAAGCCGAGTTGTATTTACAGTAGGGCTACTCTGTCTCAGCGCCAGCAAACCATCCTGAAGCATATATTGTCCCGCCATGACTTCATCTGTGGCAGATGCTCTTGCATTAATACTAAGTCCATCAGTCCCTGTACTGGCATGATGCCCTTATTACAGTAATATGTAGTAGGGATGTGTAGTTTAAAAAAAAAAAAAAAAAAAAAAAAAAATCCTCCCTGCTTCATCAAATTTTTTAAGGCCCTGTTATACGAAACAGAAATACTTTTAAAGCTGGCCCTACAAGTTAAAAAATAATAAGAAGTTGGTTTTCAAAAAGGCATGTGGTACACTATGATGTGCATCATCTCTGAACAAAATTTGGGAAAGCTGTGTTGGATCCTTCTTAAGATATTATGGTAACTTGTCCCCTTGTGCACAACTCTGACGGCCTGAAAGATGAATACTTAAAAAGTTTCACAAATAAAAAAAAAAAAAAATCCATCAATAAGATGCATCTCTGACAATTTGGGAAAGCTGTAGTCAATATTTTTTTAGATATTGCAGTCACGTCATTAGGGTTGATGCCACTCAGATGGCCTTCAAATAAAATATGTTAAAAGTTTCAAAAAACTTCCAAAATAATCAGAGGAAGCTGGTTTTAGATAGGAACCTGGTCCATCAAAAGATACGTCTCTTATAAAAGTTTGGTAAAGCCGCAGACGAACAGACAGACATGAGGGGTCGCATAAGCTCTGCGACCTTTGGTCAGCAGAGCTAAAAATTTTAGTACAGCGCCTGTTGAACTAATTAAGGTCCGAGGGTCCCCAAAAGAGTCCCCAGGCAGTTTCAAAGTAAATAGCTGAGCAATTTCTGAGAGGATCTCTAAAAATCAATGAAGCACGACCATTGAACAAACTTGGTTGAGACCCACCTAAGGCACATTCCCACCAAATTTGAAGTGTATCTGGTTTACAGTTTTGGAGAAGAAACTGAAAATGCCAATTTCCATAGCAATCCCTATTGACTTTCATAGTAATCAACAGGACTGAATGCATTAACTGACAAGCATCTAAATCGGAAAATCAAGGACCCCTAGTATAACTTCTACATCTTTGTTTATCCCTCCCACAAGCTTCACATCCACTACCTTTCCGAGCAATCACAGAGGGTTTTGGAAAAGAAGTCGAAAATAGCTTTACCACACAAAAATTCATACAAAAATAGAAAAAAACCAGAAGAGGCTGATTTTCCAACAGAAAAGCAAATGTCTCCCCGTGGGCCCTTACTATTGTCACCCTAATTTTTATAAATAGGCATACCGATTCTAATGATCTCCAGATATGGTGAAGGGACACTCTTTATTGACATCATACAAAACTTCAACCTCTTAAGTCATATTCTTCTGGCATCACATCTGTCACTATTTTCATGGAAATGCCCATGTATGCTTGAAAAAATAGGCCAAGGTCACACATCTACAGACATATAACACACATATAATTTGAAGGTGCTACCTTTTAAAAAGACATTCTTGACTTATCACTTCTGCAGCTTCAAGGAAGTGCTTGTGACCTTGAAAATAGGTCAAGGTCACCCATCTATACTTCCAACCTAGTTCGTATTATGGTACAGAATCATGCAGAATTTCCACCTCCTAAGTCAAATCCTCGTGGAGTTATCATGTCTGCACGGATTTTAGATGAAATGCCCATGTGACCTTAAAAAATAGCCCAAGGTCAAACATCTGCAGTCACAAGCAAGGTCTTACAAGTCTTTCATGGAAACATAATCACACAAAATTCCAATCTCTGTAAGTCAAATCTTTCACTAGTGTGTCTGCAATGATTTTGAGAGAGTTGCCATGTGACCTTGAAAAAGGTCAATGTCACCCATCTACAATCTCAAGCAAGGTCTTATATAGGAACATCTTCACAAAAAATTTCAACTTCTCAAGTCAAATCTTTCTTGAGTTATTGTTACATGACATGCCCATGTGACCTTGAAAAATAGGTCAAGGTCACCCATCTGCAAACACAAGGTCTTATATAAATTTCAACTTCCCAAGTCAAATCTTTCTTCAGTTATCACATCCACATTGATTTTTGACAAAATGCCCATGTGACCTTGAAAAATAGCTCAAGGTCATACATCTGCAGTTACAAGCAAGGTCTTACAAAAGTCTTACATAGGAACATAATCACACAAAATGTCATCCTCTTTAAGACAAATCTTTCTCGAGTGTATCTGAAATTATTTTTAAAAAGTGGCCATGGGACCTTGAAAATAGGTCAAGGTCACCCATCTACAATCCCAACCTAGGTGGTATTATGGTACATAAACATGCAAAATTTCAACCTCTTAAGTCAAATCCTTGCAGAGTTGTTGCATCCATGTCAATTTTAGATGACATGCCCATGTGACCTTGAAAAATATATCAAGGTCACCCATCTGCAATCCCAAGCAAGATCATTTATAGGAACATCTTCACATAAAATTTCAACTTCCAAAGTTAGACCTTTCTTGAGTTATTACGTTGATTTTGGAAGAAAAGGCCATGTGACCTTGAAAAATAGGCCATGGTCATACATCTGCAGTTATAAAAGTCTTACATAGAAACATCACACAAAATGTCAACCTCTTTAAGTCCAATCTTTCCCGAGTGCATCTGCAATGATTTTTAAAAAGTCACCATGTGACCTTGAAAATAAGTCAAAGTCACCCATGTACGATCCCAATCTAGTTCATATTACGGTTCATAATCATGCTAAATTTCAACCTCCCTAAGTCAAATCCTTGCAGAGTTGTTTCGTCTGCGTCAATTTTAGATGACATGCCCATGTGACCTTGAAAAATGTCAAGCTCACCCATCTGCAATCCCAAGCATGATTTTATATAGGAACATTTTCACCCCAAAAAAAATCAACTTCCCAAGTCAAATCTTTCTTGAGTTATCGCGTCCACAACGCATGCAACAATATGTTGAAGAACAAGAAGAAGAAGAAGAACAACAAGAACAAAGAAACGGATGCAAAAAAAATATGTCCCCCAGTTGCACCGGGAGACATGATTACAGCACCACCTGTGGAACAAATTAAGGTCTACGAGTCCCTATTCAACTTCAAAGCAATTGGCTGAGTGGTTTCGGTGATTATTTTTAAATTTTGCCAAGAAATTCATAAAAAATGCATGAAAAATCTACAAATCACTGACGCATGAACACTTGAACACAACTGATGGAGACCCACCCAAGGTACATTCCCACAAAGTTTGAGGTGAATCTGGCAGATAGTTTTAGGGAAGTTGAAAATGTGAATTGTGGACAGATGGACAGACCATACAATAACCTCAGCTCAGCTTAAAATCGGAAAGGTTGCAACCTTGAAAATATAGGTCAAGGTGACAAATCAAATACCAGATGCACAACTTCAATAAAAAAGTGTAATCCTGCTAGAATGACAACTCACAGGCCCCAGTTAAAACATTTATTAACTAGCTTGATAACTAGTTGTCAATAGTACATTAACAGGTGTACATATTATACTTCAGTGACTGCCTCTTGGCTGCCTTCATACCTGCCTCTCACTAAACCTCCCAAGTGACTAAGTACTGTCCCTCAGCAGCTGCTTATGTAGCTAACTGGGCCCACAAATTTGCCCCTGAAAGCATTCTTCACAAGTCAGCTCTTCAAACTGCTGCACAAGTTCTCACCAGGTGGAGCTCCAATTTCTTCCCCAAGTGAGCCCCACAAAATTTGCTCCATGTTTTATCATATGTATCACCAGGGGATGGAGCTCCACATTTTCTCACCAAGGGTACCTCTCCTCATTGAATAATTTTGAATTCAGCTTCAACACTCAGTTGCACAACTTCATTGCTCTGAGAGTCGGTATTTGGGCAAAGTTAGTGTCTCTATGTACTGTGACATCTGAGAACTCGTCCAGATAAAATTACACTGAAAAAAAAAAAAAAACCCCCAGAAAATTCTTGGAAAACATAATGTCTGTACTGCACAAACATAGAAGCACTTTTTGACATACCAACAAACAGTAACACTTCCACAATAGTACTGGAAAAGGTACCCATGGTTTGTTATACAAATACTGTTACTGTGAATGAACTAAGCTTGGAGACTTGTACTGAGTAACTTCAAATGCTTAGAGAAATAGATGATCAACTGATTTTATCTTCATGTGGCTACTGAATATATACATGATGTACATGAAATGGTCTGTTCAGATTTGTTGAGAGCCCATGCAGCCCCTTCTCTGGACAGTCTGTCTGGTGGGTTTTAGTTTATATATAGAGAGAGAGACAGAGAGACGAAAAGACACAATTTTATGTTCACTTTAACTGACTGGTATGAGATTACATAGTTGCTATTTATGATCTGCACTAATTTTGATGTAATAATCTACTGAACTCTCAGCACCATGGGTACAATAATTAAAGAATTAAAAAAACAGTGTCTGTACTACATGCAGACATAACAAATTTGGTATGCCAACAAACACGAAAACTTGCACACTTGTAATGAGAATGGAACCCACAGTTTGTGTGTTGTGTACACAAACACTTTCACTTTGGATCAACGAAGTTTGGTGCGAGTAACTTAGTAAGGTCACCCAGTCTAATGCTTTCAAAGAAGGAAAGAATTCCCGAAAAAGACCACAGTGTCTGTACTGAACACAGATATATTAATTCTTTTTGGTATGCCAACAAACTGGATCACTTGTACTGGTTATTCCACAGTTTGAGTGTGCATAGATTTAAACAAAAAATACTGATTTCCCAAGTTATAATGAGGGAAACAAATATTTTGCTGTTGAGGAATCATGGAATAACTAATTTATCCCATATCAGATATCCCTACACCGTTTTACCCCTACATTGTTTTTTTTTTTTTTCCTCGAGTTTTTGTCTGTTGAAAATGTGGTTGCCATAGTCACATGCAGGGATACACATACTCCAACTGAGAAAAGAAACCATCGTTTGCACATTGAGTTAGGGCCTAATGAACCCCCTCTCTCTGGATGAACCAAGTTTGGTGTCTGTAACTCGGTAACTTCACCTGGTCTAATACTTTATAAGAAAGCAAGAATTCCACGAAAACAAGGACATCTGTGCTACACAGAGACATAATACATACATGTAACACTTTTTGGTTTACATGTATGTACCAGCAAACAGGAATACTTGCACACTTGTATTGACAACAGAACCCATGGTTTGCATATTGAGTTACGCGAACACATTTAATCTGGATGAATTTAGTTTGGTGTCAGTAACTTTGTAACTTCAACTGATCTTTTGCTTTTAAAGAAAGAAGTCTTGAAGAAACAGACACATAAACATAACTCCTTTTATCATTTGAAAAATTCACATCCAGGAACAAACTCTTGCACATTTTTAACAGTGTGTTCACAATGCTAAAAATCCACAACTGGTCTTGTCTGAACATTTCCAGGAAAAAAAGAAAAAGACATACCTTCAACGCAAGTGTTGACTGAAGGGTCCAACATTTGCCCAAATAAGGTCATGGTGACACCAAAATCTAATCAGTTCATCTTGCCAAATTTGAGCAAAATACATGGAGGCATTCTGTAGACATCGCGGTAATGAGAATGTGCACATCCAGACAGACAACACGAAAACAGAAGGGGTCCCCCCATGGGGCAGACCCTCAACAAAGAAAGAAATGTCTACATGGCACATATGCCTTCACCTGTCATTATTTATGTGGCTACTTGGAAACAGTTAGGAGTGTCACATTAAAATATAGCTCAAATGAACAAAAGTAAAATATACAAGGTACATGTGACTACATGAAATTTAACAAGTCTTGACGGGATCTCTGGTACATTGTGGCGAGGCCAATGCAAACCTTTCTTGATTTCAACTAATGATGCTGTTTTTAACTTCTTTATAGCATACCTTGACGGGGTCTCTGTGCATTGTGGTAAGGCCAATGCAAACCTTTCTTGATTTCAACTGATGAGGCTGTTTCTTGCTTCTTTAACTGTCTGTAATTTATTGTCTGACTATAGTAAAGAGAACTGGTAAAGGCTTTAGGGCATAACATATGCTGGTAGACTGAGCAACAGGGCACTTCTGACATTAGATCAAGTACTCTCTTTTGGACATATCATTGGTATAAAACCCCACTGTGATCTGAGAAGTAAGTTGACAGGCAGAAGATTCTCGGTGAAAACTCCATGAATCATGTCAGATGGTTACAAGTATGAATGGACAACAGAACCCTGGGTGCACATCTTCGCAAGGCTGGAGAGGCACATGACAAACAAAACACAAGGTGCACATCTTCATATACTAATTGTTAATCCTGTAAAGTTCCATGACTGTTGGTCAAACAATTTTGAAGATATTCACAACACAATTTTCATGTTGGATGTGGGACAGACAATGGTCATTACCATAAATCAAAGGTGTTGTACAGAAACACAGACACAAAAACTCAAGTGCACATCTTCATATACTGATTAATAATCCTGTAAAGAGTAATAACTGTAGCTCAAATGTTTTTGGAGAAAATCATATGCATGACCCAAGTTTCATGTCAGGAATAGAATGGAAAATGGGAATTTTCAATAAATCAAGGGTGTCATACACAGTGTGACAGCCACACAGACAAACAAAACCACAGGTAGGACCAATAATTTACTGTTTTTTTTTCCCGAAACCGAAGCGGGATTGTGCATTTTTTTCATCCTTGAAACGGAATTTGATATTTTTTCTTATATGAATTATATATAAATATGTAGCAGTGAAACAGAATTTGGAAATTTTTTGTTGATGAAGCGGAATTCCTCTTCTTTTTTTCTTATTGGAAATGGAAAATCATTGGCCCTACCCAGGTGCACATCTTCATATACTGATTAATAACCATCTAAAGTTCCATGACTGCAGGTCAAATAGTTAAGGAGGGATGCATGATACTAGTTTTATTTTGAATGCAGGACAGACCAACAAGCCCCCCCCCCCCCCCAGTGATGGAGGCATGAAAAAGTAAACTTTGTTTGACCCTTCCGTAATGTACATATATATGTACATGTACATTACGGCCAAGTTTCACCATAATCTGAGTAAGAGTTTGTTAGAAGTTGAAAATAATACAAAATTTTGTATATTTACAAAAAAAAAAAAAAAAAAAAAAAAAGAAAGAAAAAGAAAATGAAAAAAATTTGTACAATGTACTTAAAAAAAATACTAAAATAATCACAGAATCACATGTTGGACAAATTACAGTTTAGGGGTCCCCACAAGTGTCACAATACAATTTTGGAAGCAACTGGCCAAGCAGTTTAGGATCATTTTTAAGACTTTGTCAGAAAATGTACCCCAAAAAGCCACTAAAAAAATTAAAATATCAATGGAGCATGATCCTTTAAACACAGCTAGTACAACACTACCCAAGGTACATCCCAACCAAGTTTGAAGTGGCTCTCGCCACTGTCTCTATGAGGGTCAACCTTGACCTCCATTCTGAGGTCACAGTGTAACATACATGGATTTTATTCTTCATCCCTATAACTTGAGAACTACTTGAACTGGGACCTTGATGTTGCACGTTAGTGTTCTGCCATGGATGTCAGCCTTACTAAGTGCATGGGTGACCTTGATCCTGTCCCAAGTTCAGAGCCAGAGAGTGTGATGAATCTCAAGGTCAGCTGAGCATGGGCTGTTCACAATGCCCTCTTGTTTAAAGTTAAACAGAAATAAAATTCAATATAAATTCAAACTGTAAATTGTAGTTTTAGATAGGTTTTGCATTTATTTTGTATTGTGTAAACAAACAGATGAAACATTCAGGCAATCATGCTGGAAGTCTTAATGTTTGTAGTACCAAATTAGGCTGGAAAGTAATCCACCTGTGCCAGCAATTTTTAAACTCAGCTGACTTGTCATTTGTCAGTCAGCTTACCTTTTTGGTGGTCCGTCATCCGTCATTTCACTTATTTGACTTCCACTCCAAAACCGACTGTACAACATCAAGGTCTAAAAATCACTGAAGCATGACCACTTGCACAAAATAGGTAGACACTTATAAAGATACATCACTGCTAAGTTTGACACAAATCTGGCCAAAATGATTTAAGTTACAACCATTACCAGAAATTCCAATGTGAAACTTTTCTATTAAAACTTTTTTTTTAAAGATTTCTGCCACAAAAATCATAAAACATTCCCCAAATCACCGGAACGTGACCATTTCAACAAACTCTACACACAAGGTACACTGCCACCAAGTTTGAGGTCAATCTGACTGACAGTTCCTTTGGAGAAGCCCAAAATGTGAGTTGGCATCAGAATGCCCCTTGACTTGCATAGTAATCAATAGGAAAAATACTTTTAATTTTAAGTACCCAAATTGAAAAAAACAAAAAATCATTAAAATTCAGAAATCCACAGCGTTGTCACCAAGTGAACAACTTTCACAAAGAACATATCAACCAAGTTGCAGCTTAGTCTCAGCTGACAAATCAGCTGAGCTAAAAACTGAACACAAGATTTTAATATTTTCAAATTGTTTTACTTTGGATGTAACTTCTGAAAGAAAAAAAAAAGAAAAAAAATCTTGACTCAAATGCACTTGTTTTGCTGTAAAACAGGTGACTACAAATGCTCTGGATGTAAAAGAACTTAGTGAACATATTTCATTGTAACACAATGCCAACAATTTTACCCAATGATCTCTTTGATGCTTCACCTTCGAATTTCGCCCTTTCCACTCAAAAATCATATTACAGTGGTACCTACCTTATATGACCAGCCTTTCTGACACTATATAGTGGCCACATACAGCATATGACAAGCCACTGCTGGTAAATTGACAAATAAATTGACTTTTGTGGCCATAAAAATACTGAATTTGAATTGTATTTTATTTTCACATCACATACGGCTACAAAGAGCAGGTTACCTGTCATGGCAATGGCCGTACACAGCAGGTACCACTGTTATCCATGCATGGATCTCAAACATATACAGGTGCCATATCTAAATGGAGCAGGCTGCTTCCTACATGACCTGATGTCCTCACTTGTTGGTGCTTACCATTACACAATGATGAAATGACATGTTGGGAGACCACTTGACACAAGATGAAAAAATTGGATGTGTGTGCACGTGATTGTCTCAATGCTACTTCATATACATGTACTTGTCCTAACTTCTTTGAAGTGCGAGGAAAGTGATAAAAATTGGACTTTCTAACCTCCCCCTCCCCCCATTAATTAAGCATCTGGAGGCACATACATGACTATCAAATTATGATAACAGGTGACAGTAAGCCACGCAGGTGAGCAGATAATAAACATCAACTTTGGTCCACCTCACTGTTGTCTTGACAACAGTCTGATGCTGACCATGCTACCTGTTATTGTCTGTGGACTTTGTCACTGGGATCATATACAATGTAGTGATATTGATAATCTTATATTTGCTAGTGTCAAAACAGGAGTCACCTCTGTCGGGCTTGCTGATGCTTTGGCTTCTATGAACAGTTACATTACTGTGGCTAAATAAAGTCAGGTTCTTTTTGTTTGTGTGTGTGTCTTCTGTCCAAGTCTGTATACACAGTCAGTCATACCACAGAGCAATAAAACTAGATTCTTTCCTCCATGATCATACGGACTGACATGAAGTCACCTGGCCGAACGTAGGCGTACTATTAAATATGGTTGCATACATACTTACTGATGTTGGACATTTGACATTTTATTCACCTACATGAAACTACCACATGTATGTATGAGCATAAAATTTAACATCCCATCTCTGGAAGTCATCCAAAATAGATCTGGTGACCCACTTTTTAAGTTACGAATACACACATGTGGTGGCTTGGTGATGTATGAGCGAACAGACTCAATGTCACTGATCCATAGTTTGGCTCGAGTGGTGCTGTGTTATCGTGCATACTGTATGGACTATGATACAGGCATGGAAGTTGCCGAACTCTGAAGCAGACAGGTGCTATGAATACTGCGCGATGTAAACTTGGGATTAAAACTCTTTTATAATGTCAACTGATCCGCTCGGACGGTGGGGAGGTGAAATAATTGGCACAAATGGGCCTTGCCACGTGACACCGACAGAAATGCACCAATGCCCAGCCAGGCAAAATAATGTGGAAGTGGAGCTCCCAGGGGCGGAATGACCAGGTTGCTCCCAGCGATTTGTCCTGAAAATACACAACATTACGAGCATCTTAACTCACCTTCCATCCCGCAGAGCTGTTACTATCCCCTTTGTCTTTAAAATACGGCACATTCTGCACCATCCAATCGTAAATTTGTGATAAAGTTAATCGCTGTTCTGGCGAACTCTGAATCGCTTTCGTAATAAGATCGGCGTAAGAAAGATTTCCCCATGCGTTCCGTCTGGACGAAGTCTTCTTGTTATTAAATCCCAATGGGTCCTTATTAGCACTATCGACACTTTCCTCTGTAGTAGGTGTCTTTGACTCCTCGTCTTTAACTATTTCCTTAGGTGGTCGTAATGGCCATGTATTTGATCGAGCTCTTATCATGGGCTCGAAGTTAGGGTCGATTTCGGGTACCTCCATGTTGAAACCAGGGCACCAAGTATATACTGTAACGCACGATACGGTCAGCCAAGAGAAGCACTTGTAGTACCCTCAAATTTCAACACAAAACACAGCCATATTCCATCATGTCATTACTCCAGATTGTACCTCCTTGTTTCCAAAGCACTATACAGCAAATGTTTGTTGTCTGTTGACCGGAAATAAATAGATCCTGGTCAGATCCTTGCCTCAAACGTGAAGTAGAAGTAGAAAGTTCATCAAGGGGCAGGAGATAGTGACGTATATGTTGTTACGGTGAGACTGATACATATGCAAATCAGTCACATAGAGGATCCACGATCAACTTTCCCCAAACATGTCCTTTCCCTCTATGTATTGAAAGAAATGTCACAACACTTCGTCCTCATGGCGCGTACACCGAGAGCTCATATAGTTTGAGTAGGAGTAACGAGAAGCAGGGACACTACGTCGCCATCAGACTTATTTAGGTCAAGTTTCGTCAGCGGCAGAGACTGCACTGCAGTGCGCAACCACGACAGCGGCTCTGTCAGACTCACAGTCAGAGTGACCTGAGAATGTGAGTTGCCACATGAAGGCTTGAAGCCAGTGCATTGAAAGGCACGCAGTGAAAAACGTTAGTTACGCTCTCAACCATATTTTACTTGGTGATATGTTTTCAAATAAAGAGTCAAGTTATACATTTAAAAAAAAATGCTGATAGCAATCACAGGCATGCGTAGTGGATCTAACACGGCGATGCCAGAAACGAGGAGACGTGAGAAGGAAAATCCAGTACCTGTTGGAAAGGTGTTGAAACATATGTTGCCCTCTGACGGCAAATTAAGTAACTACTTTTCCCTATATGTCGACCCCGTACTGAATATCTGTACTGCAAATACAGAATCTGGTGCACTCCAATGTCCAACATTAATAACCGAGCTTGTCATACTGACGTTGAGGGATATTATTTGCAAACTTTATGACCAGGGCGAAGACCATAGAAGACCCTTCATCCCTTGTCATAGGAAATGAAATTTTCCAGTATCACTTAAATTAATAAACTGTGAAAAAAGATTAGGCATATTTGACATATCACAATACAATAATTTTATTCTTTGCTAATTCATAAAACCACAGTGCATCATCACGTGTATTGTACTATTGCATTTTCTACTTTTTCCGAGGTACACGATTTACATACACGCTAGTCCACAGGTGTCTTTGGACATGTGTGTCTTCCGGTTTCGAAAGCTAGAGTGTGAGCACTTATCCACAGTTTGCTTAAGTTTTTCCTTTTCTTTATTGGCAATTTTTGTTGTAAATAGAAGTCAAGGCCAAAATTTAGTTTGAATGAGCAATATGTGTGGAGTTTGTGCAAATCATGATTATGATCACAAAATACAACTTTAGCCCACTGCCTCTCATACATATTTTGTAGATAATTATGTAGTCTGGCAACATAGTGTTGAGGCTATTACTGTACTAGCAAGGTTGTACCAATCTTCTGTCAGCAGTTATTATTATTATTTTGTAGCAAATGGTAGCTTTCCAGCATAGCTTTATATACCAGGGAATATGTATTCAAGTTATTTTTATGTTCTGAAAGAGCGGACTCGAACCTGCAACCTTTGGCACCAGTCGCCTAGCTGAAATGGGAAACGCACATATCCACTCGACCAAAATCCCCATTCTTAAAAAAGAATGGTTCAATGGAGGTAGTTATGTGCAAGTGCCATATCAACACGGTTATGCAGTATATTTACTGACTCGGCATTTATTTCCAGAATCGGGGACTTAAATCCACCAGCATTAAGGAAATGCCGAAAATATATATTTTTGTATGTTCAGAACGCACAGGACTTGAACCTGCAACCTTTGGCACCAGTCGCCTAGCTGTAGATGCATCCAATACTTTACAGAATTACATACAGTAGTAATGAACACTGGGAGGAACATAATTCTGCCCTACAGCTGCATTTGAAGCATTCCAGTGTACACCTATCATGTATTTACAAAAGATCATATGTAAATTTTCAAAGGTAGGCATATCACATCTGTGGTAGAAATTATCATGATTCACATTTTTAGAACAAAATTTAAGAATACACTCCACACTTCACTGTCATGTAGAGATACAGGTAAAATAAGAGATTTAAATAATTTCATAGGTAATTTAAAATTGCTATTAACCAGATATTGCCGCAACTTGAAGAGAGCTTTACTGGCTTGATCTTTTAGTTTTTTAATAGCATGAGTGAATGTACCAGATGGACAGAATTCAATACTCAGATAACAATACCTCACGGTGATTTCAATATTATGTCCCTTGTATAAAAAGCATGACGATTTGATACACTTGCTACTTTTATTAAAAATCATAATTTTAGTCTTGTCCAAACTGACTGCGAGTTTCCACATATCACAATATTTTTGCAACTTGTTAAGCTAGTTTTGCAGGCCACTTGCTGATCCTGAAAGAAGAACAAAGTTCGTCATCATACATCAGACAATTTAACGTACTGTCAATTAATTTCACAGGGTCACAAGAGAAATGAAACATATCAGGCAGATCAGCAGTAAAGAGATTAGATAAGAGCGGGGTTGGAACGCAGCCTTTTTTGACCCGCAACATTTGAAGAAAATGAATTAGTATAACCAAACTTTGTTTGCGTACAATATTTAACATCTGAGTACATGTTTTGTAAGAGACTAGTATATTTCCACCAACACCATTCAGTAAAAGTTTGTAAATGACTGCTTGTGCCATACGCTCTGTGATAATTCAACAAAGCATGTATAAAGGTACTTCTTAGGTGACTGAAGATATTTTTCAATAAGGAATTTTAAAGAGAGTTATATGGTCAGCCATTAATGCAGCTTTTTTTTTTCCTGAATCCCATCTGGTTGAATGGTGTTACATTATTACTTCCAAAGAAACTGTATAATCTGTTATGTATAACACTACAAAATATATGAGGTACTCCTATAAATGCACCTGAAGGATGCTCCAAGTTCTAGTCCTTACCAGAGGGTGCAAAAAATAAAAAACAAACACAATTCTATACATTTACACAATATTCCCAAAGGGAGTCGATATACCATAGTATGAAGTCAATTTTATGTGCCCTTTTGTAGAAGTGCATGTGCTGCAAAATGCACCATTTCAATGGCATGCACCATGAAAGAATGTAGTACAAAGTACATATTCCTACATGTATGTGATAGGGAGCACCTAATATGCATCACCTTACAAGTTGAAGTTTATTATATTGAGTATAAAATAGCTTTCAGAGAATGGATTACCTCGGTGTCTACAATATTTTTTTCTCAATTCTGCACTTTTTTTCTTTTGAGACTTCGCAGCAGTACACTTTACATACAATTTCCATATTGTTTAATATGAAATGAAAGAGCAATTTTGAATGTGTTCTTGAGGTAAGTTCTGGTGGCAGAGACCAATGTACAGTAAAATAACAACTGTAGAAAATCATCTCCACTCAGATGACCTTCAAATTATTACTTCAAAAGTTTCATAGCAAGTTAAAAAATAATTCAAAGGCAATCAGAGATTGCTGGATCCATGTCCCTCTTGCATTATTTATAACCTGGCAAATCACAGGTCTCATTTTGGAATGACTGCAGTCATAAAGAAATAGGCTATCACCGTTACCTCGATACTTGACCTAGTGACCTTTTATGCATGACACACTCTTGTGTCCAGACACACAGGTGTGTCAAGTTTCATGATTATAAGTCAAAGGACAACAGAATTACAGCCTGGGCATGAAGTGCAAGGTAGTTTTACATTAAGGTATCACCATGACCTAGACACTTGACCTGGTGACCTACTTTTGCTTAATGACACACCTTTAGGTCAATATATGTGTGTCAAATTTCAAGAAACTAAACTAAATAGTAAAGGCATAATAGCACCGACAAAATTTTAAAGGAAATGTCACTGTGACCCAGATACTTGACCTAGTAACCTACTTTTGATTCATGACACACCCTTATGTCTAGATGCACCTGTGTGCAAAGTTTCATTAATCTAACTTAAAGGACAACAGAATTACAGCCCAGACACGAAGTGTAGTGTAGTTTTACATGATTTTATCACCGTGACCCAGATACTTGACATTGTGACCTACAAGGCCAAGATATATATGTGTGTCAAGTTTCATTAAACTTAGTTAAACAGCAAAGGAATTATAGCCCGGACACCCCTTGGCAACAATATATCAGTCATACAGACACTTGACCTAGTGACTTACTTTTGGTACAAGACACACCCTTATGTCCAGGTGCATCTGTGTTTTAAGTTTTATTAATCTTAGATGAAAGACAACCACATCTGCATAATAGCACGAATATGAATAGCAAAGACCCAGATAGTTGACATAGTGACCTACTTTTGTTTCATGACACACCTTCAGGTCAAGATATGTGTGTGTTAGGTTTCATGAAGCTAAATTAAATGGTAAAGGAATAATAGCTCAGACAAGATTTTACAAGGATATGTCACTGTGATCCAGATACTTAACCTAGTGACCTACTTTTGGTTCATCACACACCCATATGTCTAGATGCACCTGTGTGCAAAGTTTCAATAATCTAACTTGAAGGACAACAGAATTACAGCCCGGACATATAGTGTAGGGCAGTTTTACACGATTGTATCACCATGCCCCAGATACTTGACCTAGTGACCTACTTTTGTTTCATGACACACCTTTAGGTCAAAATGTGTGTGTGAAGTTTCATGAAACTATGTTAAATAGTAAAGGAATTACAGCCCAGACACAATTTTGGAAGGATATGTCATTGTGACCCAAAAACTTAGCCAAGTGATCTATTTTTGGTACATGACACGCCCTTATGTCCAGATGCACCTGTGTCTAAAGCTTCATCAATCTAAGTTGACGGGCAAGCAAATCATAGCCAAGACACAAAAAACAGATGGACGCACGCACGCACTCAAGCACACAAGGAAACATGGAAAAAGCCATTACTATATGCCCCTCCTCCGGCAGGAGGGAGGGCATGATAAGAGGAAGCTGGTTTTCAACAGGAACATGGTCCATTGTAATGTGCATCTCTGATAAAAAAAATTGGTGGAGCTGCAATGTATCCTGGTTGAGATATTATGGTAACGTTCTTTCCTTGTGCACCACTCAGACGGCCTTGAAATAAATACTTTGAAGAAAAAGTTAATTCAAAATTTATAAATACTAAGAGGCAGCTGGTTTTTAATAGGAATCTGGTCCATCATTAGATGCATCTCTTACAAAAATTTGGTAAAGCTACGGTCAGTATGTCTTTAGACATCACGGTAAAGTCGTCAGGGTTGATGCCACTCAGATGGCCTTTAAATAAACACATTAAAAGTTTCATAACAAGTTAAAAAATAATCAAAGGAAGCTTGTTTTCAATAGGAACCTGGTCCATCATAAGGTTCTTTTGCGACAAAAATTTGGTAAGCTACAGTGAATGTTTTTTGCGATATTATGGTAACGTCATCCATGCACTTATGCGCCATCCAGATGGCCCTGAAATAAATACTTTAAAAGTTTCATATAAAGTTTGATAATTATAAAAGGATGCTGGTTTTCAATACGAACCTGCTCCATTATAAGGTGCATCTCTGACAAAAATTTGGTACAGCTACGATGAATATTTTTTGAGAAATTGTGGTAATGTCGACAAGATGCACTGACGGATGATGCAGGGGATGACAATACCCTTGGCACTTTATGTGCCTAGGGTAAAAATGAAATTACACATACATATATAAACTAGTACACGTATTTCTTGTCTGGCATGTCATAAATACAGAGTCAAACTTTGTAGAAAAATTTTCCAAAAGCAAGCAGTACATTTGGTTCTTTGATTGACATCAGGCATTCAAAATCTTTTATGTCCAGTGTGACAACTTTAAACATATATTCTCTCTGTGTGTTATGAGCAGGACACTTAGAAGTGCACAGATTTCATTTTTCAGCACATTCAAATTACACTGGCATAGCCATCAACAACCTATGTAAAAAGAAGCTTCCTTTTCAAAAAGGAACCAGACTTGACTGGTATAAAAGGGGAGAAATCGGTTGGGACAAGTTTGTATACAATAGACCTGTTTATAGCTAGTTTTACGAAACTTTTCTGTACCGTAATCAATTATGCATTCCACTGTTGGCCTGATTGTCCAATAATCAAGCAAATGGCCGAGTCTGGCCCATGCCTTCATGTTTACAATGGATGCCATGGCTAATGCTGGTTATTACAGCATAGATTGTGCTGAACAATGCAAATCTTTAACCTAAAATGTCACATCAGTGGTGAAATGTGCATTTTTAGTTCGCTGACAGTTTGATTTTTCATTAAATCCAAGCACATCCTGTGTTTTACCTTCTGATCCGTCCACGTGTAATCTGGCCAAAGCTGGGTTGGCTTCCCGAAGCGAACAGAATAAACCCAAGTCCTATGAAGTTGTCTAAGTCGGACACGCGCACGGGATCACGTATATATTCTGGGCATGGTCAAACAAACATGGATGCCGTACATCATATAGTGATTCGCTGAAATTACCATAAATCTAAGAAAGGGGCAAATGAGACGGGGCAAGGGTCTCGGTGACTCGAGGTACAAAGAGCTATAGTCCGACCGGTTTCGATCAAGGTGGATCTCATTAGGGACTGGAGACTAACTGCCATGCGGCACACTTATATACGTCACGGTAACTTTGCCATTACCAAGCGCTTTACGTATATTCTTTTTAACGTCAAGAGCATGACGTCCTGATTGTGATTGGTTATTCACATTCATCAGCGAAGTTCAAAAAAGCCTTTGAACATGGAATCTCTCCCAAATATGGAGAGAGAACCCTATAGACTGTTGGATCAGTCATTGCATAGTTGGGTGAAGTGGGACCTAATATGGGTGATTCCACAATGGTTAGAAATGTCTTTAAAACAGTTTCTAGGGCATAGTCTTTAGTTATTCTCATTGTCTCATACTAGTGTATGACTAAAGGAGATTCTAAGGTCCAATATCAAGGGAAAATGTGCAACGACAATAAAAATTTAGCATTATATGCAGCAAGTGACTGCTCACTTCCCCATGATATTCAGACTGAAAGGCTCCAAGGAACGTAGTTGGTGCATCCAATGTTTCTCTCTCTCTAGTCGCAACAGCCTGCTGCGTTCTAGATTGGGAGGGGTGCGGATGTACTCAAGAATCTGGACTTGAATGGTTAGTCCATTGTGATCATTTCTGTTAAAATGTCTACCAAGAGGTTGGTCCATGATTTTGTTACTGATGTAACGAAGTGCTCACAGAGACAGTCCCTAAGGGGGTGTTTCATTTGCCCCACATATTGTTTGCTACATTGTGTGCATGTGAGGAGATAAATGAGGTTGGAGCTCTCACAACATCCTCTTTGTGGGGCTGAGTAAGCCCTACCTGTCTGGGTGCTCTTGACCACTCCCGAGTTGGAGAGGTGGGTGCAGTACAGTCATGCAGTTTACTCTGTCACAAACATTGCGATGCTTTGAGCCTGAGATGGCTGGAAGAGAATCAGATGTATCGTGGTATCTGGTCCTGGAGTGGACCAGTACATCTTGGATGTTTTCTGTACGTCTGAATCCAAACAATGTATTTTTATTGAGAATGTGGAAATATATGCAGTGGTGTACCAAAATTTGTGAATGGGCTGAAGTGGAACTTTTGGCACTGTACCTTTGGCAAAGAAATATGAAACTGTAAGTAGTATCATTGAGTGTGGAGGTCGTAATCCCTCAAACTAAAACGATGCCAGACTGCATACAGTCTGGCAAAAAATCTATCACAAGAGCATTTTGCTTCAATGGGATAATTTTATATTCACCTATAGGATCATTATGTCCTGTGCTCTGCTGCTTTTGCAAGAGCAGACTTTGCTGCTCTGTGCGTGTAGGGTACATGTGCTTACATACCAATATAGTTGATTGAAATTAATATAACCAAAATATAAACCAATATGTCACTTTGACCTATCAAAATCATGAAAGTCAAAGTTAACAACACCAAAAGAAATCTCATAGGTGCTTTTATTTCATATTTCTCCTATATTTAACCACTGGTGAACCACATTCACCAATATATACTGATGATAAACTTTTTCTGAAAAAGGAAATCCACAATTGGTTGACAGTTGTGTGTTTTATCCAATGAGCGTCAACTTTGCTCCCTAGGATTAACCAAAAAAAAAAAAAAAAAGAAAAAAGAAAAAAAAAAAGACTATATTTCCCTAGTAATAAACTGCAAATATTGTACCTTTCGTATAAATAGCCTGCACAGGTTTGGCAAGTGTGTAAAAACAAACAAGAAGACCACTGCTACCATGTCTAAGGCTACTTGTCCTGTCTTGGCTTTTTGTTTTTTTATCATATGTAGGCCTCATATTATTGTGTTTCCTGTTAAATTTATAATGGACAACCAATGATAACTCCCACCTAAAATTACTTTGGACTTGCCAAGGTACCGATAATTGAGACCCTTTACACAGTGCAGAGATGACGTGTTTACTGTTTTGGCTAATTAACTGAATCTGAGGCACTCTTTTGAAACCTGGCACTTACTGAATGGCGGCAAATTCAAGTTCCAAGACTCGGTTTTACTCAGTATATGAGAAAAGCAAATTCTACTCAGTATAGGAGAAAAGGAAATGACCGTGGAACTGTTGATGGATTCAAACAGTTCACTGCTCGATTGGCACAGTCTCACAATGAACTGTTTCACACTTGTACCATCTGAATCTTACTACCCATACCGCAGTCCTGGTGAATTCTACATATACAGTAAACCTGCTGTATGTGGTCACCCTTCTGTCAAGAAAAAGTGACCACATACAGCAAGTGACCGGTCACTACAGGTAAATTTACAAAGAAATGGACTCTTAGGTCCCATCAATGTGATCACAAAAAGCAGTGTGGCTGCTCACAGCAGTGGCCACATAGAGCTGGTACCACTGTATACACTTTATAGTAACTGCAGGCAAAGGTTCTGCCATTACCAATTAAGATAGAAGCCATATATCAATTTGACTTTTCAAGGTCACCTCGCGTCAACATTAACAACACCAAAAAAACTCACAGGTACTTTCCTTCTTATGTTTTATAGTATTAAATTGTGGGCCTAAAAGCCACCATTACCAAGATATATGCCAGTATGTCAGATTTGCTGAGTTAGCAAACATAATATATGCATCCCTTGTGAGAGAATGCATAAAAATTGCATAATTATAGATTTTAACAGATTTGGTGAGGGTCCACCTATGTGTAAAACCAAAAATATTCCATTCAATAGTTCTGAACATACATGTATTACAATACATGCATTGTACTGTTGAGCACTATTTATCTATACAGTAGTAGCATTTACTAACACATGGTCTCAAAGCTTGACTTTCATCAAAACCTAACATAGCCCAATCCTTTTCGCAAACTTTCTTCATCTTTAGTCAGATAATATTCTGATAAAATGTCATGCAATTCTGTTCTGGAGAAAAACTTACAAAAAAACCTTCATACACACCAAAAATCATTAAAAAAAAAATAATCACAGCTCCACCTGGTTGCTAAAATGGGAACTATGTGAACCTGCTAAGGGACTTTGTGTAAAATATCAAAACAATGAGACATCATCTTTTAGATGACGCCATACCCTAGTTGCTAATAACTGCAGGTAGATACACCTGATGGATAACAACCCAGACTCTATTTATAGTAATATCCTATTATCCTCCAGTGGTTGTTAACAGCAAATGGTGTATCATGAAAATATAGCCTCTGAACACATGTTGCCACCTACAAGAACATTCCTCATTGGTTATGTAGTTCCTGAAAAGAAATTTTGATTTTTTTTCTTCAAAAAAATAAATAAAAATAAAAATAAAAATAAAAATAAGTGAAGTGAAGTGAAGTGAAGTGAAGTGACGTGCGTGACGTGACGTGACGTGAAGTGAATGAAGTGAAGTGAAGTGAAGTGAAATGAAGTGAAGTGAAGTGAAGTGAAGTGAAGTGAAGTGAAATAAAATAAAATAACAAATATTAATGCACAATCATGTTCACAAAGCTGGCTGAAGCCCACCTGGGGAACATTTGTGTGCAAGATGAAATCATTCTTTTCAACTGTTTTGATATTATCGCTATATGCACGTATAGTAGCAGCATGCATTTACCGATACTTGGTCCCAAAAATCTAAAATCTTTGGGTCATGTCCAGTCCAAAAATGTGCACCTTTCACATGATTCCATTCATATTTTTCACTCTATGAACTTTGATAGGTAGCTGTTACACCAAAATGTCTTTGATGCCTTACCTGTTCAGTAACACCAAAAGAACCTGCATAAGTACTTTCCTATTAGTGTTTTGACCATAGGCCCAGGATCCAACATTACTAAGGGATGGTTCAACATTTTCATCATTTTTGAATTAGTACTTACAGTACGCAAGGGGGGAGGGGGTTAAATGGGTGTGTACACTTTCACAGAATATGGAAAATGATGGTAGATTTTTGGGGTGTTTTGTGCAATTTTGCTATGGCTTTGGGAGAAAATCATCATTTTTAAAGTACTAATTTGGGGGGAGGGTGGGGGTCATGAAATTTAGTACCCTAAGTACTAATTCAAAAATGATGATAATGTTGAACCATCCCTAAGATATAAGCCAATATGTAAGCTTGACCTTTCAAGATCACTCAGGGTCAAAATTAACAACATTAAAAGAAACCTCACAGATACATTCCTACTGATGTTTAAAAGCAAGCACGGGCCTAGGATCCACTGAGATATACGCCAATATGTCAGATTTGCTTCTATCCCAGTTGTAACAAAGCTAACATGTACATACACCCTGACCAATTTTTCCTAATTTTGGTAATTACAAAATCAGAAAATACCAGCAGCACTAAGTAGTGAAACAAATTTAGTGGAGACTGAGTCCAGGTACATTCTCACTATTATACAGTGTGAAGACAATCCAACACACAGTTTAGGAGAAGCTGTTGAAAATACCAGACAAGAGGCCCATATGGGTCTTGTGCTCTGCTGACATATATCGGGATAAATATGAATAGCTGCACTCTTTACTGGAATTATGATTTTACGTCAGTTTCAATTCATTTTGACTCACAATTTACATACAACTTTAGGTGGCACCACTAGTACCATCCTTGATCGAGATTTTGACCTACCCCACCATCCAACCAAATTTCATCCGTATCCATCACAAATTAAAGATGTTAGCACATTCAGAAGATTTCATATTTTGACCCCTATATTGTATAGTACTGTGGGTGTTGCCACCAATATCATGCT
Source organism: Hermodice carunculata (assembly GCA_964020975.1). Taxonomy (NCBI): domain Eukaryota; kingdom Metazoa; phylum Annelida; class Polychaeta; order Eunicida; family Amphinomidae; genus Hermodice; species Hermodice carunculata. The sequence goes on along the minus strand of OZ026614.1, from coordinate 87,295,366 downwards.
CGACTTAGTTTTTTTCTTTTAAATCTGCTTTTAGTTCTGAAAGTTATATGTGTCTACATTGAAAATAGTAGTTGTTGCACTTACAACTTATTTTCATGTATATGTGCTGCCTGGTGACCTTGAAAAATTGGTCAAAGTCATTCATGTTGAAACGAATTATGAGCCTGAATGCAAAATATCTTTCTTGCAAATTTTGTCATGTAAAAATAGGGCATTATGAATATGATGAAATGTGTTTACCAGCTATTTGGCAAATTCTCCATAAAATACAATAGGTGGCATCACCAGTACTTCACGCACAATAGGGATTTGTCTCTGTAATAAACATGTTATGTTTCATTCATATCATAACCACAATTAAATGTAAAAGGCAATCCACTAGCTACTCACCTCTATCAACTTATTGGTCCCAGTGACCTTAAACAAGTAGGTCAAAGTCATCATTAATGTGTAACATTCTAGTTGATACATTTATCCTACAAATTTGGTAAGATTAGCCGTATTCGTTGCTGAAATAATGAATCAATATAAGTTTGAACACATTTTGACTAATAATTTCTGCACAACTATAGTGGCATCACAAGTATCAATGTAGATCAAGATTTTGGCCTTACCCATAATCCAACCACATTTCACCAAGATCAACCAAAAATTAAAGATGCTAGAGCCTTCACAAGATTTTCACACGTAGACTCATATATTAAACAATACAATAGGTGGCACCACCAATATCGATCTTGACCTAGATTTTAATACACACAGTCAGTCGTGAAAGTTTAACTGGGTTAAATTGAAAATTGTGGACTATATCCCACTAATGAGCTTAAGTTTACGGACAGATGGATAGACATAAGTGGTCCAATAAGCTATGTGACCTTAGGTCTGCAGAGCTAAAAAAACCTACAAAAATCATTAAAAATAGAAGAATTGTATCCCCACATGTTAAAAAATTAAGGTCTTGGGGTACCAAGAAATGTGCTCATGCAACTTCAAAGCAATTGGCCAAGTAGTCTGGGAGAAGAAGGCTTATTTTAGATTTTTTAGAAAAAAAAAAAAAGAAAAACCAAAAAAAAACAAAAAAAAAACAAACAAAAAACAAAAAAAACAAGAGGGCTCTGTGAACAGCCCATGATCAGCTGACTTAGACATTCATCACACTTGTGGCTCTGTGAACTTGGGACAGGATCAAGGTCACCCATGTACAGAGTAAGTCTGACCTTTATAGAACAACATGTGTTCAAGTAGACTTTCTTCAGTTATAGTGACGAGTAAAATTCATGTTGCACTGTGATCCCAGAAATGAGGTCAAGGTCACTCATGTATTGTCTAAGAGTGACCTTCACAGAGAAACATTAACATGCACAATCAAGGTCCTAACTCAAAACAGATCTCAAGTTATCAAAGGAACAGTAAATGTCATGTCAGTTGTACTGTGACCTTGGAAATGAGGTCAAGGTCCAAAAACCACTGGAGCATGGAAACTTGCACAAAATAGGTAGACAGTTATCAAAGGTACATCCCTACCAAGTTTGACAAAAATCTGGCCAAAATTATTAAAGTTATAACCATTACAGGAAATTCCCATGTTAAACTTTCATATTAAATTTTTTTAAAAGATTTCAGCCCCCCAAATAGTAATAAGTCCATAATAGGAAATGTGTTTTTATCCATAAGTGCCCGAATTAAAAAAAAAGATCGTTAAAAATCAGAAATCAACAGTAGTGCCACACAATGAACAACTTTGTTTGACCCTTTCACAAGAAACATATCCTGACCACTTTTCAGCTTAATCTGAGTGATGGTTCTCCAAAAGAGGTAAAAAATAGTGAAAACACACACACGCAAAAATCATAGAAAAAAAGATAAAATTGAAGCACCACTTGGTGAACAAATTATCAACTAGGAGTCTCTAGGAGTATCCCTGTGTGTTCTCAAAGCAATTGGGTGAGCGGTTTTGGAGAAAAAGATTTTTTAAGATTTGCCCCCCCCCCCCCCCCAAATTTTTTTTTTTTTTTTTTTTTTTTAATTTTATAAAAATCCAAAAAATAATTAAGCATGACCATTTGAACAAACTTTGAAGAGACCCACCAAAGGTACATCCCCACCAAGGGAATCTGGTTGACGGTTTTGGAGAAGTCAAAAATGTGAATTGTGGACGAACAGTGACAACTGACAGACAACGGGCGACAGGCCATCCTGTAAGCTCAGCTGACTGACAAGTCAGCTGAGCTAAAACTAAAAAAAGATTTGCTTCACAGCAAATCTGTCTGAGTGCCTTCAAAATGAGAACAGTTTGAAATACTACACTGCCATTGTTCAAAATAGTCTAAATTTTGTGTATATAAGCCTAATTTGCATAAATTAAAGTGCTACAATTTTGGTTCTTGGTTCATTGGATGTGGCCATGTCACAAATTTCTAAATTGATTTTTTTTTTGAAAGACACCACTATTTAAAATAGTTTTGAAGCTATTCAACATTTAATTTTTGTGTATTTGCCTAATTAGCATAAACTAAAAGCCTAAATTTGGTTTATGGTTCATTCGATGCCACTATGTCACATACCTGCAAATTGAAGTTGAAATGGTACCTCTATGTAATAGTTTTGAAGTTATTCCAGATTTAAATTTTGTGTATTTATCTTATTTGCATAAATCAAACTTTTACATTTTTGGGTCATGGTTCATTGGATGTGGCTATGTCACAAACTCCTAAACTAAAGTAGGAATGGCACTTCTATCTATAATAGTTTTGAAGCTCTTCAAGTTTTAAATTTTGCACATTCACCCAATTTGCATAAATTAAAATCCTACAACTTTGGTTACGGGTTCACTGGATGTCGCTTTGCTACAAACCTACAAATTGAAGTTGGAATGGCATCTCTATCTATAATAGTTTAAGAGATTTTCAACTTTTAAAGTTTTCTATGCCTATAATTAGCATTATTTAAAATCTACAACTTTCATTTACTGTACATTATATTGGCAGGTGTTACAAACCTGTGTGTGTACATTGAAATTTTGTATCCATCTGCAATAGTTGGGAAGATATGGAGCTTTAAAAATTTTAATTACCCGTAATTTGCATAATTTTAAACATCATGACTATTCCAAACCAGATGCACAATTTAACTGGTAGGTAGGTCATCATGGCAAGCTTGGTGGTTTTCAGAATAATAGTGTCCGAGAAAAAACTCCAGACAAATTTGGTTGCAAAGAAGGAAGGAAGGAAGGAAGGAAGGAAAGAAGGAAGGAAGGAAGGAAGGAAGGAAAAAAGGAAGGAAGGAAGGAAGAAAGAAAGAATAAAGTATTTAAGGGAAAACAAATCGAGATTTAAAACTTCAAACTTTTATTTATATTTTAGTGGTCCTATTAGGCTTCTGTACATTATTCTGAAATGAATAAGGAAAATAGAATGTTCTAGAAGCTTCTCTTACACTTAATTAGATACTGTTGACATATAAGCTACTTTACAAAAAAAATGTAAACACAGCTTTGTGTGTGTGAGAGAGAGAGAGAGAGAGAGAGAGAGAGAGAGAGAGAGAGAGAGAGAGAGAGAGAGAGAGAGAGAGAGAGAGTGTGCACTTGTCACTGCCTGTGCCTGCCGGGAGAGCCATGTGCAGCGTAAATATTTCAAGTTAGTCTAGTCCCAACCATCCATGATTAAGGTCTGCGTGTGAACACAGATTTCTTGTTTTTCCTCAAATATTTTATTCTTCATTACATCTGCCTGTGAATACAGACTTCTTGTTTTTCCTCAAATACTATATTCTTTCTTTCTTTATTTATTCATTAAGTCTGTGTGTGAACACAGACTTACTGCTTTTCCTCAAGTACTTTATTATGTCTGGGTGCCAACCCAGACATACTGTCTCCAAATTCTCCTCCTTCTCCTCCTACTCTTCTTCCTCTCTTCTTCTCCTCCTCCTCTTCTACCTATCTGTCTGTCTGTCTGTCTGTCTGTCTACCTACCTACCTACCTACCTACCTACCTACCTACCTACCTACCTACCTACCTACCTACCTACCTACCTACCTACCTACCTATCTATCTATCTATCTATCTATCTATCTATCTATCTATCTATCTATCTATCTATCTATCTATCTATCTATCTATTTATTTATTTTCCATGTGCCAGTTTCGTGGTCAGTTTTTCTTGGACACTATTGTTCCGAAAAGTACCAAACTTGGCATAGTCATAGACCTAGGAGTTAAATTATGCATATTGTTTGCATAACAGTCATGATGTTAAATATAATGCAAATTAGAGGCATATTTGCGGAAATTTTAAATCTTACATTTCTTCTAAACTTTTCTGGATAGAGCTGCCACTCAAAGCTTAATGTGAGGGTCTATTGCTAAAGCAAAATCCTATAGCATACAAACAAAGTTTAGAAGTTTAATTTATGTTAAACTCACTGAATTTCCACAGAATACAGGGTGCATCTGACATATTTCTTGCCCCCCCCCCCCCCCCCCACCGTGCCCACAAGCTGGTAAATGTTTTCACAGACAGTCTGTTATGCAACCAGAGAACTGTGAGAGGCTAGCTGGCCTCCATACCTATCAGAACAGAGGCAGTGGTGCCCAATGCTGTGGGCTTGGCTTACCCTTCAATCCCTATGGAGACTGGCTGTGTTGCTGGAGTAAACTTGTATGCATTGTGTACCAAGGATGCTATATACAGTCTGAGGCCTTCACTCCCCATGGCGCAATAAGCTGACTGAGAGATACCAGATAGGTTAGTGATGTAGCAGCATCCAATCCAGATCAACTACCAGAAATCACTTAAACACAGGTACAAACTGCCACTAATGACCAAATGTAATATGGAAGGATTTTGGTCAGGGCAGTGGATACATCCCATAGCCATAGCTGTTGTATTTCTGGACCCAGCAGTGACATTTGCTCATCAGTTAAATATCTATAACATAGTTTCATAACCTTTGTAAACACTGCCCACTTCCAACAAAGACTCATCTTATTTCATCCATGCTTCAGCTTGTGCAAACTTGCAACTCAAGTTTGTCCACACCTTCAGTAGGTTGTTGAACCATGACAGTCAAACATGTTCCTGTACCATGCTATACATTTTATTAGGAGCTATGTGAAGTTAGATGTTGCCTGTGCAAACTTAACACAACGTAAGTTTGTTGAAACGTTCAGGCTGGTGACACTCATGTTAAACACATAAATTTCTGTAAGAGTTATGTTAAGTTGAATGTTATATATGATGGTGGATTAGGTGAGCCTAGTAGTTACTATTCGTAGAGATTGTCACATAAATATGTTCATGCCCTAGACTTGCACAAGTCCCTGGTGCATGTCCCTATTTTCCCATCCGGCTGTCCCACCCAGAAGTGAGATACATTTTCCCCTCCACAAAGTTAACAGTTTAATATTATGCCAACTACACGGTGTTATTAATATTAAGTAGGTCCTACTGTTTTTTTTTTAACTGGTCGACACTGCCGCCGTGCCGGTTTCAACAGTAGCAGCTATTGAGTCCTACTCAGCTCTAATCCCATTATCATTGCGATAAGGCTGAAATGGAAAGTAGTCTTCGATGAATGCATGGCTAGTCACTGGCCACTCAAGCGAGACAAAGTTGACCGCCTCCCTCCGGCCGCCGACACCAGGGACTTGTTAAACTTGCACAAGCCCTCTCTGGACTACTATCAATTCGGTGGGAATGATGTCACAACATCTGGGGTTTCGCGGGATCTGAGAAGTCAAATCAGTGCCACAACTTTTTTATTTTTGCATTAATGCAATATGATCCACGTCATGATTTAAGTTTTGTTGAGTAAGACATCTACATTTCTATGTGGTTCTTTTGTCAATTTAAACAAAAACTCTTGCCCTACACCCTAACAAACCTGTGTGAATACAACTGCATGGGTACAGGTCCGTGCATTTTTCTTGGTTAGCGTCACGAACGATGGCTCCTCTTTAATTTTTTTCTAAAGATCAGTTGTGTGTTATAATTGTCATTAAATTATAGTGGTAGAGCTTTTTGCTGCAGTAAATAGTCCATAAACACACTTTATCGCAGTTACTGACAAACTGTCAACATGATAAACACAAGCGGCTGCGGTATTTTCACCCGAGCCATGTTTACCTGCGGCTGGCATATTTTACTCTCTTTCTGTGAAAAAAATTGGACCCCCTGCTCTATTGTACGCAAAGACTTGTACAGTGGTAGTATGTTATCATTCTGACCAATTTACAGCGTTAAATTTTGTTTGTTGCTCAAGCCTAATAAATTGTCTGTAATCGTCACTTGTGTTCACACAGACAAAAAAAAAAAAAAAATCGAGATCGACACGATGAAATCACCCTATTTTTGCGCAGTTTTGCAAAGTTACATCATTCAAATTGTCACAAGCAACAGCCCGATCATTGATTTAAATCATCGTAGAAGGAAAATATTCATTTTCACGCAAAATCGAAATAGCCATCGGCAAGAACTGATGTTTCTCTGCAATAAAATGTGCGTGTTTGCATGCAAATAAACAACAGTCAATTCAAGGAATTTGAGACGGCCTTGAATCGGTCACGTGCTTGACTGCTCATGAATAATTCATAGCAGCAACAACCTGGCAAGCTTTTCAAGTCTCACTGGACGCCCTCCGCCTGACGCGGTGCACTGCAATTAATCCTTCATTACACAGTAGCCCAATTAACAGCTTCTGAACAGGGGTGCGCTATGACCACTCGCTTGTCTGTGTGACAAGAAACACAGTGCAGACCGCCGGGCGCTAATAATCTGAGTCAATGTTATCTGGTTATAGACACGTTCCACGCCAATTAGCTAGGTAACTTGAAGGGCCTACCTGTATTGTAACAGGATAAGTCTACGACGTGTGTTAACTTAAAATTTTATTTTGCAATGAATTTGATTTTAAATAAAATACGAAAGACAGTCCAGTGAGACTTGAGCAAGTCTATTCATGCCCCTGTAAATAGTGAAACTCAGATACATGAACTTATGCACATGTTTTTCAATGTATACACTTTTCACTTGTTGCAGTCATTTTATGTCCCCGATTTACAAAGCATGAGAATTTGGTGTTGATGTGGTAATTTTTACTTCATAGTATAAATGGTTTTAGCATCATATTCAATGAATGGGTTTAGCATCATATTTAATAAATGGGTTAATGTCATATTTAAATATCATGTTAAAAATTTTTCAAATTAGGGGCACTCAAATTTTAAAAGCTCTGTATCTTCCAACCTATTACAGATAACCACAAAATTTAAAGCAATACATGCAGGTTTTCGACAGTTGTCAATCTAATGGACAGTGAACAAAAACTGTAGCATTTCAAATTATGCCAATTAGCAGCACTTGAAACATTTGAACATTCAATATCCCCAAAACTTTTAAACAGAGGTGTCTGTCCAACTTCAATTTATAGGCCTGTGACATAGCTACATCCAATAAAACATCTGCCAAAGTTTCAGCATTCTGATTTATGCAAATTAGTAGAATACACAAAATTTGGAAGAACTTCAAAACTATTAGAGACTGAGCTGTCATTCAAACTTCAGTTGATAAACTTGTAGGATAGTTGCATCCAATGAACCATGAATCAAAGTTACAGCAGTTTGCTTTTTAAGCAAATTATGCAAATACACAAAATTTAAATCTTTGAATAGCTTCAAAACTATAATAGAATGAGGTGCCTTTCAAACTTCAATTTATAAGTTTTTGACATAGCTGCACAAAAATACATTGTTGCAGGAATTAAATAAATACTGAACAGGCAATCTTTAAAAGTTTTCTAGGCACACAGACTGATTTGCTGACAAGCAAATCAAATTGTTTTAGTTTACTTATAAGTCTGTGTGTTAACACAGACTTCTCGTTTTTCCTCAAATACTTGTTTGTTTGTATGCTTACTTGCTTGTTTATTATGTCTGTGTGTGAACACAGACATACTGTTTTACCCAATATTCTTTCTTTCTTTCTTTCTTTCTTTCTTTCTTTCTTTCTTTCTTTCTTTCTTTCTTTCTTTCTTTCTTTCCTTCCTTCCTATCTTTCTTTCTGTCAGATTTTTGTGTCATCTTAAACTTAGACACCGTGCAAGCTAGAAACTTCAAACTTTGCATGGCTATAGCACCTGTAGTGAAGTTTTGCATATCATTTTGAACAGTCAAGATTTTGAAAATTATGCAAATTAGGGCAATTAAAAAAATTCAATTGCTTCTGGCTTCCAAAGTATTCATCCGATTTTGATGATAGTGGACCCAAACTGTAGATATTGTAACACTTCACATTTTTGTAATTTCATGTGACCTTTAAAGATCAAAGGTCAAAGGTCAGGGTCATTTGTACGTTTGGAATAGTCATCCAGCCATAACTCAGTCAATTTCCATCCAATTTTGATCATGTTGGACACAAATTGTAGCTACTGTAACACTGCATATTTGTATAATTTACATGTGATCTCTAGAGGTCAAAGATCAAGGTCATTTGGACCTTTGAAATATTCATCTAGCCATAACTTGGTCACTTTTAATTCAATTTTGATCATGTTGGGCTCAAATTATAGATATTGTAACATTGCACATTTTTATAATTCACATGTCACCTCTAAAGGTCAAAGGTGAAGGTCATTCGTACCTTTGAAATATTCATCCAGCCATAACTCGGTCAATTTTCATCCAATTTTGATCATGTTGAGCTCAAATTGTATATATTGTAACACTGCACATTTTATAATGTACATGTGACCTCCAGAGGTCAAAGGTCAAGGTCATTTTGTCGTTTGAAATTTTCATCTACCCATAACTCGGCCAATTATCATCCACTTTTGATCATGTTGGACACAAATTGTAGCTACATATGGGCACTTGTCTATGTGGGCAGGCGGAATGTTGCTGATATTTTGGAATTAAAGAATACTTTTCACAGGCAAATTCTAATTTCTTCTGATATCCAGATAGTTTTCATTTACGTTTGACCTCTAAAGGTCAAGGTCATTTTGCCTCTTGAATGTTTCATCTAGCCATAATTTGGTCACTTTCCATCCAATTTTATTGTGCCAATTTTTCACACACACAGACAGATTTGCTTTCAAGCAAATCTTTCTTTTCAAGTTTACTTATTCATCTATATGTGCCAATTTTGTGGTCAGCTTTTATTGGACACTGTTGTTCCAAAAAGTTCCAAACTTGGCATGGTGATAGACCTAGCAGTGAAGTCATGCATATTGTTCAGAACAGTCATAATGATAAAAGTCTTATGATTTATATGTTGTAACCATTTTGTGTGCTTACAATGTACAAATTATATCACACTAATAAAATGAATTATGAAAATTATGCAAATTAGAAGCATATTTGTGGAAATTTTATATCCAACATATCTTCAAACATTCATTAGATAGAGTTGCCATTCAAAGCTTAATATGTAGGGCTATTGCTAAAGCAAAATCCTATAGCATGCAAGCAAAGTTGTCAACTTTAATTTATGTTAAATTAAGCGAATTTCGACAAAAAACACAAAGTCCCCCCCCCATGCACACACAAGCTGGTCAATTTGAACAACCAGGCTGTTATGCAACCAGACATAACTGACCCATGATAGCATGGCCTCCATACCTATCATTACAGAGGCAGTGGTGCCCAGTGCTGTGGGTCTACCCTTCAATCCCTAGGGAGACTTGCTGTGTTGGTAGCTCTATGCAGTTAAACCCCCATTAGCGGGCACCTCCCTGCAGTGGGCACCTCCTTACAATGGGCAGTGTAATGTATACCAAAATCTGCTGCAGTGGGCACTTAAAAAAAAAAAAGTAATCAGTGCATGTATTTGGATTGTTTTCTTCTCAAACTGTCATTTTTGCACCAGTGCTCATCAGTCCCCTTAGCCAGGTTCTCCACCACCAGTGTAATTTCCTTACCACATCAAATAGTCCAGTACAGGCCAGCTACTATGTAAATGCAGAAACAAACTGGGGCATAATACCAGTCCCAATGATTATAAAATAAACAGTTACAGCTAGACCACCTGTATAAACACAGGGAATTCCTAACAAGTACTGTAACAATGGACCTGCTGTGCCAGAAATGTAAAACAAACACCATGGTGATGCCTACTCCTCAATTTAAAGTTTCCAAAATATCAAGCTCTTATTATGTCTGGGTACAAACCCAGACATTTTGTTTTTCCAAGAATTCTTTTTATGTCTGGGTTGGCACCCAGATTCTCTCTCTCTCTCTCTCTCTCTCTCTCTCTCTCTCTCTCTCTCTCTCTCTCTCTCTCTCTCTCTCCGCCAAATTTGTCCAGAGCTTCCCCCGTCTACACTATTTCACCTTGGCATGGTAATACACCTACTAGGGAAGTTGTTTCTCTGATTTGGAATAGTCATTATGTTCAAAATTACGCTAACTAGGAGCAATTAAAATTTTAAAAGCTCCATATCTTCAAAACTATTATAGATAGATATAAAATTCAAAGTTCAGCATATAGGTTTGTGACATCTGCTAATCTACTGGACAATAAACAAAAGTTGTTAAATTTTAAATCATGCTAATTCAGGCACTTTGAAAATTTAAATCTTGAATATCTTCAAAACTATAACAGATAGAGATGTCATTCCAAATTCAATATATAGGTTTTTCATAGAGGTGCATCCAATGAACCATGAACCAAGCTTGTAGGATTTGAATTTATGCAAATTAGATAATTACCTAAAATTTAAATCTGAATATCTTCAAAAATATTATAGATAGAGATACAATTTTAACTTCTGCATATAGGTTTCTGCTACAGGTGTATCCAATGAACCAAAATTAAATCATGCTAATTCAGGCACTTTGAAAATTTAAATCTTGAATATCTTCAAAACTATAACAGATAGAGATGTCATTCCAAATTCAATATATAGGTTTTTCATAGAGGTGCATCCAATGAACCATGAACCAAGCTTGTAGGATTTGAATTTATGCAAATTAGATAATTACCTAAAATTTAAATCTGAATATCTTCAAAAATATTATAGATAGAGATACAATTTTAACTTCTGCATATAGGTTTCTGCTACAGGTGTATCCAATGAACCAAAATTGTAGGATTTAAATTTATGCAAATTAGGTGAATACACAAAAATTAAATCTTGAATATCTTCAAAGTCATTATAGATAGAGATGCCATTCTAACTTCAATGCATAGGTTTGTGCTATAGGTACATCCAATGAACCATGAGCCAAAGTTGTAACATTTAAATTTATGCAAATTAGGAGAATACACAGAATTTCAATCTTGAATATTTTCAAAACTATTAACAAAATTTCAGTCTTGAATATCTTCAACACTGTTATAGACAGAGATGCCATTCCAACTTCAATACATAGGACTGTCCCACAGGTGCATCCAATGAAGCATGAGCTGAAGTTCTGACATTTACATTTATGCAAATTAGGTTAATACCCAAAACTTAAATCTTGAATATCTTCAAAACTATGACATGTTTTAAAATGGCAAATATGTTTCTTAGGATGGCCTATCACATAGACGTATTGCTAAGCCTGTTACTATAAACATTATGCCAATTTGAGACACTGGAAAATTCAAATCAGTCATATTTTCTGGCTATGAGTGAGCGCATGTATGAGTGATATCAGCTTGTATCTTGAAAACTGTGCATTTTTGGGCCACAGTTACTATTAAACAAGAATAGGAAATGGCATATGGGCTTTTATCTGGTGCTGTCCTTTTTGACCTTGAGTGACCTTGAAAGGTCAAATCAAGGTCACATAACATGAAAATCTTTGTATATGGAAAACCGCGCACTTTAGGGCCATAGTTACTATTAAACATGAATAGGAAATGATATACAGGTTTTCATGTGGTGCTGTCCTTTTTTACCGTGAGTGACCTTGAAAGGTCAAAGCAAGGCCACACAGCATTAGAATCCCTGTATATGGTAGTGAGGTTCTCAATAAAATACAGAGAATCTCTTTCTGTTCATGCAAGATCAGATCGACTCCATGCTGCCATATGTACCGGGCAGGCTCTAGTTTCCACTAGAGCTGCACAGACCTGTCAGTGCACCATGACTGAAACTGGTGTCCTAGCTGGCCTGTTTTTGCCCGAGGCAATATCAGTCTACTGAGCTTATCAGTCCCAAGGGAACACAGGCTCCAGACTTCTAGGCAGAACAAGCCTGAGTGTACCCTCTGTTAAAAATAGACTACCTACAGAGCTGAGTGGCCAAACTAAGGAGGGTAGAATTTGTGTCATCTCAGTGGACACTTTCGTGTCTTTGTTTTCTTGTAACCAGTGAGATGAAGCCTGTTCTTCATAGCCAATACTTAGACAGTATAGTGCTTTTTTGGGGGTTACCCCGATGGCCTAGAGGTCAGCGTGTTCGACTTTACATTTGGCTAGGCGAGTGTGCCGAAGGTAGTGGGTTCGAATCCCATACAGGTCGACATAAATTTATCGTATTTTTCACTTGTCTTGGTTCACAGGTTCATGTGTATGTAGTTTCTTGACAGCTTCTGTTAAAATTTGTTTATGTAATAAAGGAAGACAGTTTTGTATTGCATGTATACACATCCCCTTGAATTATAATATGTATACACTGTACATATATATGTGTGCATGTACGAACAAGAAAAGATGATTTGCTACCTAGCAAATCAGTGTGTGTGTGTGTCTTCAAAGCATATTGGTATGGCAATGTACAACTAGTCCATAACACAGGAGTAAAAGTTGGAATGGCATCTCTCTCTATCATAGCTTTAAAATTTCAGGATCAGAGTCCCAGCATCATCGAAGTACAACAGCTCTATGAGTGGCAGTCTAAATTCAGGGAAAGACAATTTTAAAAGGGAAGAGTTTCTGCAGCACCATTGCAGTACAGCTGCTGTATGGTGGCTCTACAAGGGGCTGTACAACCACTATATACTTTGCACATAAAATACTGTACAGCCAAGGTAATGCAACTTCATGTTGTTACTCCATGTTTCCTTTTTTCATGTGGGCAATTGCCTTGTTTATAATACATTTTATTGTGTGAAGCTGAACATTGCTTGGAGATGTAAACAAACATAAGCTTACCTTATGTTAAATATTCTTTCTGTGTCAGTGCATTGCTGATCACGCTTGCATAGGTTTGCAACTGGATCAAATATTTTGATTTCAAATTTTCTGTCAAGGGTGTCAATCTGAAAATGAATTGAAATAAGATAGGGTGGTAAAGTTAAGATTAGTATTGAAAATATACCCCAAAATGTGCCTGGTTGCCTGAAAAATTATATAAAATATGACTTGCATGCATAAACAAGGAACTCTTATAAAACAAACACTTGTAAATCTAAATTATGTATACCTGTCTCCCTTCCTCCTGCTTGTGCACAGGTACGTGTATTAATCCCAAAGTAGAACTGTAATTTGCTCAAAAGTATGAAACAATGGCAAATTGGAATACTTGACCATTGAATATGACAGTATGGGGTAAAACTGGAATATTTAATCTATTATAATTGTAATGTTTCTTTGCTGACAAGTTGTTTGCCATCATTTAAAAAAATATATGGTTGTAGATGCACAACAAAGCTTACATAAAATATGGTAACAGCTGGGGTAGCAAGGTTGGAGGCTGTTGTATTCCTCTGTAGTTTGTGACTTGTGTGAAAACTTACTGCTTGACTACTGTCAAGAACAGACCTGATAAAAACTGCTAATGCCTGGTATATATACCCTTGGGTACATTCTATATGTCACTACTTAAAATATGCAAATGTCTAAAAACAAATCAAGGTTTCAGGAAGGGCTTACTTGTTAGGCATGCCTCTTGAATCACTGGACTTGCATTCTGTGAGCAGAGTAATAAACAAAGTAATTAAATGATTCCATCGCAATGTGTCAACATTAATAACAAATTAAAATTATTTTCATTATTAGAAAACATTTCTTGTTCAATAAAAAAATGATAAGCAGCTCTTGAAACATGAAAGAAGGATAAAGCTGCCAATAAAAGCTGATGCCTTTCAGACTGTGCCAGGTTTGTCAAGGAGTTGCAATGAAGCAGGCAAGTGAAATGTTTGTTGATAATGGAGTACACATTTTTAATGAGATGATCAAGGAACAGGCTTTGTGCTCTTATGCGTTCCTCAAATGGAGAAGGCATCATGTTTTTCAGGTTGGCCATCTAACTTTTTATCTAGCTGTTTGTCCATCCTGTAAGAATTTGTTGCTACAGTATTTCAATATGCAGATCACACATGGGAATCACATGTGCTGTAATATGAGTTGTTTCTACGTATATTATAGGATTCATTTGGATGTTTTATGTGCGGAAATGGCAAAGATTGCAGGAAGTCTATTTTATAATTACAAAGAGAAATATTATAGGAAAACTGGTCGCTATAGTGATTGAAAAAGTATCGATTACAGCCGAGTTGTCATATGCATACATTTTCTCTGTAGATAAAATTCAACAAGAGGACTGTGAGTCCTGTCCTCAGCCAATATGTACATATTCCCTTGCAATTTTTTTAAGATTTGCCCCTAAAAAGAACAAAGAAATTCATAACAAATCCAAAAATAAATGGAGTATGTCCATTTGAACAATCTGCTAGACACCCACCAAAGATACATTGCCACCAAGTTAAAAGTCAATCTGACTACCCATTCCGAGAAGTCAAAACTGTGAATAAGCAGCAAAATGCCTGTTGACTCACACAGTAATCAACAGGGAAGGAACATTTACCAGTAATTACCCAAATTGAAAAAAAATTGTGAAAAATCAGGAATCCCACAACATTGCCACCTAGTGAACTGTGTTGTTTGACTCTCCCACGAAGAGCATATCCACCAAGTTTCTGCTTAATCTGAGTGACAATTCTGGACAAGAAGTCAAAAATGGCAATAAATTTGAAAAAAAAAATGTATCACCACCTAGTGAAGAAATTCAGAACTAAGAGTCCCTAGGAGTGTTCCTGTGTGAGACCAAAGCAATCACGCGAGCGGTTTCAATGAAGATTTTTTAGGATTTGCCCAAAAATAGACAAAAAATATCATAAAAAATTAAAAAATCAATGGAGCGTGACCATTTGAACAAATCTGTTAGAGACCTACCCAAAGTACATTGCCATTAAGTTTGAAGTAAATCTGTTTGATGGTTTTGCAGAAGAGGTGAAAAATGTGAATTAGTATTAGAATGCCCATTGACTTATATAGTAATCAATAAGAAAGGTGCATTAAAAGAAAAGTACCCAAATTAAAAAAAATTGTTAAAAATTAGGAATCCACAGCATTGCCTCCTACTGAACAAATTTGTTTGGCCCTTCGACAAGGTACATATCCACAAAGTGTCGGCTTAACCTGAGTGATGGTTCTGGAGAAGATTCTGAAGTTCAAAATAGCAATAACACACAAACAAGAGGACTGCGACCGTCCTGTGCTCAGCTGACATGTACATATATCTTTGCGATTTTTTTAGACTCCCCCCCCCCAAAAAAAACAAAGAAATTCATTAAAAAAAAAAAATAAAAAAATCAATGGAGCATCACCATTTCAACAAATCTGGTAGAGACCCTCCCAAGGTACATTGCTGCTAAGTTTGAAGTCCATCTGGATGACGATTTAATCTTTTTGAGAAAAAGTCAAAAATGTGGATTAGCATTAGAATGCCCATTGACTTACATAGTTATCAATAGGAAAAGTTGTTTACAGATATTCCATGTAGTGGACAACTTTGTTTGACCCTTCCACAAGAAACATATCCACCAAGTTTCAGCTTAATCTGAGTGATGATCCTGGAGAAGTCAACAATAGCAAACACACACACACAGAAAAAAAACATTAAACAAGAGGATCATGATGATCCTGTGCTCTGCTGACTAGGATCTGCTTTTACAGTATTGGAACACATGGACTGCAGTCTAGATTTGTACAGCTTTATACATGTATGTAGAGTGGTAGCAAAGTTTGTCCTTAAAATAAATTTTGCGGAAGGACGGACGGACGGACTGACAGACGGACGACGGACGCAAACAGATTCTATAAGCTCTGCTGATGGTAGTACATGTATTATCAATTGACATACCTTGCTGTTTCAATGGCTGCAGGTGTACAGTGGCAGCACTCACTTACAGTCACAAAGTCTGATATCAAATAACTTTGTCAAAAATTAACATATCCACATCATTTTCGCAAACTTTCATTGTCTAATGTCCAACTATATTTTGATAAAATTTTAAGCAATTCTATCATGCTGTTCTGGAGAAGAAGTCGAAAAAAGCCTTAACACGCAAAAATTCATAAAAAAATAGGGAAAAAAAACGCAGCGCCACCTGGTGGCCAAAATGAGAACTAGTTGACCCTAGGTGACCCTATGTGCAATATCAAAGCAATTGGCCAGGTAGTTCTTGAGATGAAGAAATTTTGTTTTTTTTAAAAAAAATAAATTAAAATTCATTAAAAATAGAAAAATTATTGCATCATCATCTCCTTCGCAAACTTGGTAGAGGTTCACCTGGGCAACATCCATGTGCAAAATTAAAACATTCCATACAGCGGTTTTTGAGAAGAAGTCAAAAGGGTAAATACAATAGTGTAATATATGCACTGTATTGGCATATATATATATATATATATATATATATATATATATATATATATATATATATATATATACAGCTGCAGCACGTCCTTACAGTTGCGAAGTTTGATATCCCATAACTTTGCCTAAAATTAACATATCCATATTATTTTTGCAAACTTTCATTGTCTAATGTCCAACTATATTCTGATAAAATTTTAAGCAATTCTGTTCAGCCATTCTGGAAAAGAAGTCGAATATAGCCTTAACAGGCAATAATTCATAAAAAAATAGAGAAAAATCACAGCGCCACCTGGTGGCCAAAATAAGAACTAATTGACCCCAGATGACCCTATGTACAATATCAAAGCAATTGGCTTTGTATTTCTTAAGATGAAGAAATTTTACTTTTTTTCAAAAAATAAATTAAAAAATTCATAAAAAATTGAAAAATTATTGCATCATCATCTCTTTTGCAAAATTGGTAGAAGTCCACCTGGGGATCATCCATGTGCAAAATCAAAACATTCTATGTAGCAGTTTTTGAGAAGTCGAAAATATAAAAAGTCTAACGACAGATGGACAGACGGACGGATGGACGGACAGAAGGACGACGGACGCAAACGGATTCTATAAGCTCTGCTGACTGACAAGTCAGCAGAGCTAAAAAAATGGAAAATTGCAACATCACCTGGAGAAGTGACAAGCAATGAAAATAGATCTAAATTCATAAAAAATTTGAAAAAAAATGCAGCACCACCTGGTGAACATATTAAGAACTAGGAGTCTAGGAGTGTTCTTATGTGATACCAAAGCAATTGGGTGAGCGGTTGTGGAAAAGAAGATTTTTTAAGATTTGTCCAAAAAAAAAGAACCAAAAAAATAATTAAAAATCCAAAAATAACAGGTGCATTACCATTTGAACATACCTGGTACAAACCCACCCAAGGTACATTGCCACCAAGTTTGAAGTCAATCTGAATTACAGTTTTGGAGAAGATGACGGAAATGTGAATTAGCATTAGAATGCCCACAGACTTACATAGTAATCGATAGGAAAGCTGCATTGGCCGATAAGTACCCGAATTGAAAAAAATCCTTAAAAATCAGGAATCGACAGCAGTGCCACCTTGTAAACAGCTTTGTTTGACCCTACTACAAGGAATATATCCATCACGTTTCAGTTTAATCTGAGTGAGGGTTCTGGAGAAGAAGTCAAACATAGTGAAAACACACAAAAAATTCATAAACACAAAAATTCTTTAAAAAAAAAAAAAAAAAGTAAAAAATCACAGCACCACTTGGTGGCCAAAATAATAACTACTTGACCCCAGGTGACCCTATGTGATATAACAAAGCAATTGGCCCAGTAGTTCTTGTGGTGAAGAATTTTTTTTTTTTTTTCAAAAAATAAAATTTAAAAATTCACAAAAAATAGAAAAATTATTGCATCTTAATCAGCTTCCCAGACATAGTAGAGGTCTACCTGGGGCACATCCATGTGCAAAATCAAAACATTCCATGCAGCGGTTTTTGAAGAAGAATTCGAAAATATAAAAAGTCTAATGACCCATGGACGGAAGGATGGAGGGTCACAGTGCCACCTGGTGACCAAAATAAGAACCAGTCAACCCCAAGTCACGTTTGGTGCAATATCAAATAATTGGTCGGGTACTTCTTGAGACAAGGAAATTTTAATTTTTTTCAAAAAAATTAATTAAAAATTTCATAAAAAATAGAAAAATTATTGTATCATCATCTCCTTCACAAACTTGGTAGGGGTCCACCTGGGCAACATCGGTGTGCAAAATCAAAACATTCCATACAGCTCTTTTTGAGAAGTAAAAAATGTAAACACAATAGTGCAACATATGCACTGTATTGCCATATATACATATACAGTGGCAGCACTCACTTACAGTTGCAAGTTTGATATCCCATAACTTTGTCAAAAATTAATATATCCACACTACTTTGGCAAAAATCTAAAAAGCCTAACAACAAACGGATGGAAGGATGGATGGACGTGCAGACGGACGGACATCTGTAGTATGATACACTTATGTAGAAAAACATGACCCATATTCATAAATATCAAACCCAACAATGACAGCAAAGAGATTCCACAGTTACCAAAGCATTAACATTCATCTTCAAATACCAATGTGAAGAAACAAATTTCACTCCTGACTTGAGACAGGCAGTCACTCACAAAAGGCAACTGGTGGTTTTAAACCGGTCCTCTCAACCTTTGAAATATTCTTCATTAAATACAGACTATAGTGTTTCCAATATGTATAGGCCCAACCACTCAAAATCCAAATTTTATTACTTTTGCAAAAATTAAAAAGAGAATTGGTAGACTTCTCACTATTTTTAGTTCTTCTGACTAGTTCGTCAGCTGAGTTTATAGCAAAAGTAGAAAGTAGGCCTATATCGTCTTTGTGATATCTATGAATCTGGAACATTATCTGATTAATGCCGATGGAGGGATGACGAACACAAACGGATTCTATAAGCTGAAAATAAAAAAAAAATGGCAGCGCCACCATGTGAATAGATTCAAAACTAGGAGTCCCTGGGAGTGTTCCTGTGTGATATCAAAGCAATTGGGGAGCACTTTTGGAGAAAAAGGTTTTTTAAGATTCGTCGTAAAAAAAGAAGAAAGAAATTCATAAAAAATCAATGGAGCGTGACCATTTGAACAAACTTGGTAGAGACCCATCCAAGCCACACACACACCAAGTTTGAATCTGGCTGATGGTTTTGGAGCAGAAGTTGAAAATGTGGATAGTTGACGACAGACGGAGGGCCATAAGATTAGCTCAGCTGACTGATGAGTCAGCTGAGCTAAAAATCAGAAAAAAATGTCGCAGTGCCACCTGGTGGACAAATTCAGAACTCAGAGTCCCTAAGAGTATTTCTGTGTGATATCAAAGCAAACGGGTGTGCGGTTTCAGAGAAGATTTTTTAAGATTTGCACAAAAAAAAGAATAGAAAAAAAAAAATCCAAAAATCAATAATGTCTGACCATGTGAACAAATTTGCAACAGATTTACCCAAAGTAC
Source organism: Hermodice carunculata (assembly GCA_964020975.1). NCBI lineage: Eukaryota > Metazoa > Annelida > Polychaeta > Eunicida > Amphinomidae > Hermodice > Hermodice carunculata. Next base: position 87,275,734 of record OZ026614.1, on the reverse strand, counting down.
ACTGCCACCAAGTTTGAAGTAAATCTGACCGACGGTTTCGCACAAGTAAAAAATGTGAATTAGCATTAGAATGCCCACAGACTTACATAGTAATCAATAGGAAAGGTGCCTTTACCGGCAAGTACCCGAATTGAAAATATCCTTAAAAATCAGGAATCCACAGCATTGTTTTCTTGTGAACAACTTTGTTTGGCCCTTCCACAAGAGACATATCCACCAAGTTTCAGCTTAATCTGAGAGACAGTTTTGGAGAAGTCAAAAAGAGCAAAAACTGGCAAAAAATTAGAAAAAAATTGCAGTGCCACATGGTGAACAAATAGAGAACTAGGGATCCTCAGGACTGTCCCTGGGAGATATCAAAGCAACTGGGTGAGTGGTTTCGGAGAAGAAGATTTTTTAATGTTTGCCACAAAAAACAACAAATAACTTCATAAACAATCTAAAAATCACTGGAGTGTGACCATTTGAAAAAATTTGGTAGAGACCCACCAAAGGCACATCCTTACCAAGTTTGAAGTGAATCTTGCTGACAATTTCGGAGAATAGGTCGAAAATGTGAATTGTGGATGACAGATGGCTAGTCATAACATACACTGTAAGCCCAGCAGAGAATTGGTAACTAGTTTGTCAGCTGAGTTCACAGCAAAAGTAGAAAGTAGGCCTATCGTTTTTGTGATATTTATGAATATGGAACATTATGTAATTAATAAGTTAAGTGATTGAATAAGTGTTATAGAATATCAAATGCAAGGAGAAGACTTCTACAAGAACCTCTATACAACTGAAGTTCTACAGACGGACGTGTCTAGTGTGTTACACTTATGAGGAAAAAAATGACCCATATCCACATGTCTCAAATCCAACAATGACAGCAAAGAGATTCCAGAGTCACCAAAGCACCACCATCCATTCTCCAACACCAATGCAAAGAAACAAATCTCACTCGCGACACGAGACAGGCAGTCACCCACAAAAGGCAAGCAGAAGATGGATGAGGCATAGACGGATGATGGACGAGGGGGCCATCCTATAAGCTCAGCTGACTGACAAGTCAGCTGAGCTAAAAAATCATTAAAAAAAATCCAAACATCACTGCACCACAACCATTTGAACAAACTTGGTAGAGACCCACCCAAGGTACATTGCCACCTAGTTTGAAGTGAATCTGGCTGACAGTTTTGGAGAAGTAGATAGTTGACGACAGAGGACGGATGAAGGACCATAAGATAAGCTCAGCTACTGACAAGTCAGCTGCGCTAACAACACCAACATGTCATGCTAGTTTCCTCGATAATAATGAATTCACGGAATTTGTATGAGTTTTAATGCTAGCACTATAAGTAGCGTCATGTATCTGTGATTTGCTTCTGAGTGTAAACGATACAAAACAGCCTATAAATTTCACACTGTTGTGTTTACATGGTCTCCGTGACTTGAGGCAGAAAATGATATGAATGCGTGAATATGGTCTCCTTGTCATGAGGGTTATTAATTGAATACCGATAATAAAATTTCAAATTTGTGTTATGCCGTCATAAAGTCTGTTTGTTTTGCATGGTTGCTGGTGGCATTTAACAAGTGGTCATTCATAAGAGGTAAATTATTAAAGAAAAACAACTTTGGTGACCAAATTTAGTCATTCAAACCAGATGATTGCTCATAGGAGGGGCTGTTCAAGACAGGGACCTGACTCTATAGCACATGTAAATGTAAATTGTATCTGTTTATTTTCATGGACAGGTTTTGGTCTAATATGATAAAAAGTCAAAAACAGTGAAAACTCATTACAGCAATACTCAGATATCTGAATTATTCACTTAATGACACAAAGTTATCAAGTGATTAAAGTCAAATTCATTTTACATTTGACTCATTTATCTAACATATTCAGATATCTGACACATTTTGCGGTGAACAGATGGTATCATAATGACTAGGCTTATAATTCCCTATATATATGGCCACCACCAGTTGCGATTTCACGGCCTATATGTTGCTGGGTCTGTGTGTGATGTATGGTTGTTTAAGGTACTAGTTTAAAGTAAGCTTTTCGTGGAATTTGTTATGCTTGACACAAAACAAGCTGCAGGCTTACATGTGTAGCATGTGACCAATGTGTACATGGCCTCTTACCCATCGATGGTGCACATATATTAACTTGCAGCCTGTCATCACCACAACTGGCAAGAAATTGTTTTATTATATATCTTAATCAAGCCCCTTAAATCATGTACAAATATCTGGATCAGTAAATGTAGGAAATATGCTATACAAAAAGCAAGGCATACCTGATCAATCATGGTTTTGTGAATGCAGGATCTGGAACAAGATACATTGATCCTGAATCAAGTATACTGATCTGCATTTCCGAGTCAAAGTCAGGATCAGGATCAGGATCAGGGTGAGGATGAGGATAAAATTCTTTATGAATACAAGGCCTGTGATCACAAATGATCATCGTGCGTTTATCAATTTCAGTCTAAGATACATGCTTATCATACACCATCAGAACAGCACAATTAAGGTCATTATGATCACCTGGCCCGGCCTGTATTCAAAATTACAAGTACACTACTGTTCAAAAATACCTTGTTTATCATCACATCTTACTCCTGCACTGTAACTGCTCCCAATGCTGCCAAGATATGAACCCTGTATAGGTGAAAGTACATCCAGTTGTTAATAAGTGGAGTACAAAAAAGCATCAAACAAAAACAGGTCCCTGCAAGCAAAATACTGGTATTAATGTAGGCCTATTTGCCAGACCCAGTGTAAATGCATATACATGTACACCAATAACCTGCTTTCTGCAAACTTGGTGGAAATGGGCTTTGAATGAGTTTCTGCTAATATGGGTAGTTACCTTGTTTTACTTCCATTTTTTAATTAAAAAAAAGTGATTTATGTCTCTTGCTAGCTGTTAATTTAGTCCTGTTGTCAAACTACATGTATATGAACACAGGCTGTTCTCACAGCCTGACTGTTAATATTATGTCAATTCTCCCAAAGTAAAAATCAATAAATAACAAAATTTGAAAGGTTAATAGTCTGTAAATAAGAATAAAATTGGCCTGAAGGTTCCAACCTTCACTGATCATAAACATCACACATCAATGCTTAATTATAATTAGAGTGAGGGAGTAAGGTGAAAAATGCATATTCTGTCAACAACGCTTTAAATTACATGTATGTTACCATGGTTACAAAGGGATTTCAGTTAATTATCTATGCAAGTGACAAAGAAACATACACACAAAGATGCATAAGATGCATCAAAAGAAATGGGATAGAATTAAATATGTTACCATTGTTACAAAGGGATTTCAGTTATATATAAATCTTAAGTTTGAAGGTGAGAAAGAACCATACAGGCACACAAGCTCAAGGTCATGCATAAGATGCATCAAAAGAAACAATGAGAAATTAATAAAATTAAATGTACATTATAGACTTGACATTTCATTTCAACCCACCTGTGGTCTCTGCCAAGCAAGGTGTAGTAAATTATGTACATGCATGTGTTGTTCATGAAACATGTCATCAATGGTGCTTCTTAGTGAGTCAATCTGCTCATGTACTTTACGACAAAAAATATTATCTGTAATTGAAATAATCAATATGATTATTGAATCTGGAAAAAAATAATGAGAGAAATACATGGACATGTAAATCACTATATTTACAAAGTCCAGTAAAGCCAATTCCCCAGAACCACAGTAAGAAACAGGCTTACATGTAGCAGCTCACATAGCTGTCTATTATGGCCTGCATGCATCGATGTGGTCAGCCTTTGCTTTCAGAGTCGTTTGATTTCCTGGTGAAAGTAGGCCTAACATATAGTTATCCTTTGATATCTGATTGCATCCAGAGTCAATTGCTGTGTGGTAAGATTTCTTGGAGAAAGTAGCCCTATATAGTACCAAGGACTTAATTATGGTGTTGCCTAGTTGAACATCTCCTGTGGTGTTGTCCTATACTGGTTTGAGATAATTAGGCTCCTCATGGAGTCTATTGACTTGGCACTCCTTGGGCTCCCATAGGTATTGGGGAGGTCATCAAGAGACACTGGTTGAGATATATTTAGGGCATCATTCCTCATGATTCAAAGATGCAAATAAATTTTTAGCAAATAAGTACCAGATGATCCCATTGTTTACTTAATATTGAAAACAGGTAATATGTAACCAAACTCTAACAAATACCATATTCAGTTAGATTTAGAAGTTTGTATTTGTAGTCTTTAGGATCACTGTCACCTTGATACATGTCTGTCTGTCTGTCTGTCTCTCTCTATTACCTGCTGAACATGGAGAACAATTAGAGGATTGTCTCCATTAGTTTTATTGGACACAGACAAGGTTTTGAGCACTAATTGACTGAATGCTTCCATCTTTGTGTATTTTTTGTTTTATTTGTTTTTTTATTTTTTTATTTATTTATTTTTTTATTATTATTATTCAGGGTTTTCCCTAGGATTTTCTTAGAGTAGTGGGATTGCTAAAAATAGCAACAATAGAAAAATTAAAGCCCTACACTCCTATTCAATATAATGGGGATAATGATTTCAAAGCCCTAAATTTAGATGTAAAGCTCTAGAATTCTAGGGCTATAGGGATTTGGGGAAAACCCTGTTATTATTATCATTATGATTTTTTTTTTTTTTTGTTCTTTGGTTGATTGTTGTATTTGATGGGGGTCTTGCCAGGGGAAATAACAGGTAAGAAGCTGATGAACACCATAAAACAAACTTTTTATGTAAAACCAATACATGTCTTCTCAAAACTCAAAACACAAGTTTTACATGCTTACACACAAAATGTAGTCAGGTTCCAACTTTCACTTACAAGGAAGTCAACAGCACTTTCAAAAGTCCGAAAGTTCGCAAACTCAGAATTTAAAGGCCGCAATGAAGTCAGCAGTTTAGTTTTTTAAAATTCATTTTTCATGATAAATGGATAGACAATTCCGTAGAAAAGATGAATGATGATTGTACTTTGTATGTACATTTATAATCACCTGCTAATTTAAAAGTACCACATGTATTCATACATGAATGCTTACCTAAGTGTTCTAAAACCCCAGTGATTGGATTCTCTTGGACAATGTCAGCACTGGCAGCAAAGTATGGGTGAAAGCCTGACTTTTCCTTACCAGACAACATGCTGTTACTGAAATTGTCTTCTTTGTCGTGAAATGGTGACAGTTTCTTTTCCATAAATTCTTGTTGTACCTCACCGGGATATTGGTGAGATTCTTCAGTTGCCTCATAAGTAAGATGGTTTGGAAATGGATAGCTGGAGCTTTCCATTGAAGAGTATTGTGTCTCAAGATCACAGCATTCTTTGTTGTCTATTTCGATTGAGCTGCCCATGGATGGAGACAACTCCGCAATGCTATACATGGCACTAGAACCATCATCCTCTAGAACACATGTACCTGTAACCTTGAAAACAGAAGAAAAGTGTCATGAAAACTATTTAACAGAAATATTCCTGCATGATATATCAGAAATGTGCTAAAAAAATCCAAAGCATGATATTCGTTCTGAAATCATGCTATAAAACAGAACAAGAGTCAGCAATGCGTAGAAAGTTTGTTGCAATGACCAACTTTTTAATTAGCAAAAAGGGCAATGTGCATATGCTGCTCAGAATTTAAAGGCCACAATTAAATCAGCAATTTAGTTCTTCAAACTTTATTTTCGTGTTCTTTTTTCCACAGCCAAGGAATGTTGTTGACTCAGTGTAACATTTTTATGTAATAGAAACCCCATTTTTTCCGACTGATATTGAGACTGTCATTTAAATTCTTAGCCACACCTGCAGATATTATATTATGTGGCATACAAATTTTGGATCCCTTTATTTTCCACTTCACACATGTATATCCAGTCAAACTAGTCAACCTCCCTTAAGTGCTTTTCCAGTTCGATTCTATATTACATAGTGATGAAACCATGAATAGTGTTCTATGGCATTTAACATGCAGCAGTCTCTCAACATTCTGTTATCGAAAGTTGCTGCATTATTGCTCGCAAAGGATTGCATGTATTCAAATATGCACTAGCTTTTAATAATGTTGCAAATTATGACTTTTGGACATGTATTCTGTACCTCCAACTACACATGGGGCTAGGAAAACATTCAGATCATAAATTACTAGGGAAACAGCTGTCGCCACCATAAACTCACTCATCATTCATCATAATGCCCAAGGCAAACTTTTCATTCTTATATATATATATATAAATATATACATACATATATTATATATATATATATATATATATATATATATATATATATATATATATATATATATATATATATATATATACACATACATACACAAGTACGGTGCCTTGCTTCATTTAAAAAAGCAGTCATAACTGTAACAGAGAGCTTGCAGCTTTCTTTTGAACATATTGTCACAATGTGCAGCAGCTGATAACTGAAGGAATATGTGAAAAAAAGCAAAAAAGCAAAAAAGAAAAAGAATACACATGCACTGACACATGGGACTCTTGACTATAATGAAACGTATTCACAAATTTTTCCCATAATTGATAAGCCTTTTGTAGAAAACTGTATTCCATACTCCATATTTGAATTGAAAATGGGGCTTTTGGTGATCTTGTTTTTGTGATTAGAAGATCGGAGTACACCATGCAGCAATGAGCAAAAAATCTTCAAATGCAGATATGCCTGGTTCATGCAGAACCCTAGTAGACTATGTATTGCAGTAGAAATGTTATTAGTCTGTCGAGCAACGCTTATGTATGGTACAGTAGGTAATGCTTAAATAATTAAGCATGGTGTAGCATTCATTATTGCCAAAATCCCATGAAGGAGGTGGTGAGATCGAAGTCAGATCGCGAGACGATACATGAGGGATCTGACGGAGTCTCACGCCTCCTGAGTGATATATTGACAATAATGAATGCCCTGCCATACTTAATTACTATCATAATATGCTTTCAAGTAAAAAATCCCCCATATTTGATGCAAAAAAGGGATTAACTGGCCTATTTTCACCCGTTATCATCGCTTTTGTTTATGCCGTTCCCGTTTGCTTGTGTACTCCCTCCATTTCAAAATTTGCTGTTTTGGAGATGAGCGGGTCCATATTTGGGGAGGCCGTAGGTGTGAAGATTGTACCACTGTAAGTTACAACCTTCCATACAGGCTTAGGCTCAAAATATTGATCATACAAAACAGAGACCGAAGTATATCATATTCGTGTCTTAGGCCTACATCTAGCTATCATGCAGATATAGTTTTTGGCAGCTTTTTGGAACGTGAAAAACCTTATATGGCACCCCTAGACGAATGATGTCCATCAAATGTGATTGGCTGAATTACATCATGTGAAAATTCAATATATCACGGTTGAAAGTGAACGACGATGGCAAGCAGGCAAATTCGCCATGTGTTGGGCTGTTTTCGAAGTAGTTCGTGTTCTGTTTGGATTATTTTTATGGGACAGAGGTTTTTTAAGTGCAAGGTCTATACCAATAATGACAGTATGTACATGTAGCAGAGTTCATTTTGGGTGTGGAACTGGAGGAATTAGATGCTATGGCATGGGTAGGGTAGGCCTACTTAAAATTCTAAGCCTAGTCATACTACTCACTGACACTGGTTCAGGTCATCTGGAGGATTATTCACCAAGTGTGTCTATGAATGCACTTGCATCGACTTGTCACTACATGTGTGAGGATCATTGGGATAATGATTGTGGAGTAATGGCATCATAAGGTTTGTAACTTTGCTACATTTGGTTGTCGCAGCATTGGAGGCAAGTGCGGATAGGGAGTACACATGTACTTGAACATGCACTTAAGGTTGCAATTCCAGTGCAGTGGCAGGTATCTGGCAGCACACAATCATGCACACACACACACACGCGCGCACACACACACACTTTCTCTCTCCCTCCCTCCCTCTCTCTGATCTGAAACAAAATTATGTGCACTGTAGTGATGTTCAAAGCTCTCAAAAGATTCAAAGTAAGAGGGCAATGATTCAGAGGTGTAGAGCAGTTTTTGTATTGTTTGCATTATATTACATTACTTCGATAAAAATAAACCAGAAATAGGCAGGCACTTGGGGGTCATTTAGCCTTGTGCCCATGTTGTTTTGAGATCATTTGTTATTAGCTAATCTGAAGACAGTATATATATTATTATGTATAAAAAAGTTCCCATCGCATTCATTTTTGTATAATGTGTGAAGTTGATGAAAGGTGAATTAACTTAATCATTCATATAATATCTTATTGGCTTGAACCTCTGATCCAAAGAAACAAATATGGACCAGAGCATGAAGTTTGAAAAAAAACCCAAATTTTTGGAGAGGATGCCACACCCTTGAATAACTCACTCTATCCATATGTCTGTCTGTTTACCTGCCCACTTACCTATCTACCCACGCATCCATCCATCCGTCCGTCCATCCATCCATCCATCCATCCATCCATCCATCCATTTCAATTTTTGCTCAACAGCCAATTGTTCTGCTAATTTCAAGTTGCTATATATCTGTGTTTGGCATAAAATAATTTCCTCTCTAGAAATTTTGATATGGGGTTATGTGAAGCAGCTTGAGAAAAAAAAAAGGTCCTGAAAAGGTTGTCTTTGAAAACATATATGTTTCACTCCTTGTCCTGAACATCATGCCTGTCAACATCTCTGGACATAAAATATGGAAACTTTTTGCTTTCATGAGGTAGATCTGGTATAGAACAAAGAATAAAGAAGGAAAGAAAGGATTTTCATGTGGGAGATTTTCCAATATGTGTTAAATTTGTTACAAAGTCAAAAAAAAAAGGCAAGGAATGTAAAACTCCAACCGCATGGGGGAAAGTTGACAGTTATAGAGCAAATAAGGAACTACTGCATTACAACTGTCAAATTAAGACATCTGTGTGGGATGGAAGAAGTTAACCCTTTCCAACTCAGATTGCCCAAAAGCACCTGGATGTAAATTACCATCTGCCTTAACATTTCATTTAAATTTCTCATTACTAGAAGACATTTTTGCTGAGATTTGTATGTAAGACCTTTCAAGATGGAATTAGCCCTGGGTTAACCCTTAAAGTGTTGACTAAGACTACTTTTTGCTTTAGACTAGGCTTGCTGGTATTTGAATGAAAGGTATCTTCCTGAGGAATTTTAATCTTTTAAACCTATATGTTTAACGGTAGAGAAAATAACTATAGCAGTGATTTAGTACTTTAAGGGTTAATAGCTTTCTTTGGTATGGGTTGGGCGCATTGCACCTAACCCATGTCAAGGAAAGCTATTGACTCAACTGTGCTCTGACCAGGAATGGGTTACAATATGAAGGACTGTTAATTTGCTGATTTAATGTTACGTGATTGTGCTGTGTTGAGATGTAATCATCTGAAGTACAGTCTGTAGGATCACCAGCATTATAGGCAGCATCCTCTGGCAGGGCAGCTTCCATTTCAAAGCCACCTTCCTTGGACTGTTCACTCAGTATTGCACCTCCTGTAAAACTGCTGAAAAAAGTATGTACATGTGATTAAGTTTCATGAAAATCTTTGAGAAAAGTGACCTTTCCCTAATTCCAAAGGTCACAGAACCACTTCATTTAGTGCATGCAAGGTGTGCTGTCACATTCCTCTTGTCTTTGTTATGGAATAATTATGTCAGTGTACTAAGACAAACAATCTGTTTTTCCTTCCTTCTTTATCTCTTTCCTTCTTTTTTCTATCATTTTGCAGTCTGTGTGAAAAGATTTTGGCAGCTACTCGACATACAGACCAACAAAGAATGGAACTACATTGGTCCACATGAGTGAGTGAGATGAGTTTTTGTCACACATTACTGTGCATACCAAGCAAAAATTTCAATTCTTATGTCGGTCATTCAGACCACCACACAAGGACAATTTGTGTACTGACAAACGTTGCTGGGAAATGCCCTAAGGACCACCACTTTTCACACAGATTAATTGCCACATTTTCTGCAAAACTACATATGAAAAAGAATCTTGATATTTTGTGTCAACACAATTGAATGCTAAGCACGAAATTGGTCCAACCTGTGGAAGAAAACCATGTGTTGAAATTTATGTACCCTAGAATTTACTGATTTTGGAATACAAAATCAAATGTCTCTGCATGAAAAGACTTTTGGGACTGAAGAATAGGTTATCTTTTCTACTTTGTAATTTGTATTGTAGGTACACTTACATTCATCTTGTTGAAAACTTCGTGCAACTTTATTAAGGCTGGTAAATTCCTGTCCTGCTTTGAAGTCCCCCCCGGAAGTAAATTACGTATTACAATTGTGACTTTTAGAGGAATTCCTCCTCCTACTACATCTCAAACTTGGTAGGATTATGTACCTAGGGGAGTTCTATGCTGGGATTGTATTGGGTGACTCAGCTTGCCCATGCATGTTGATTTGATTCTCAAAGTCACAGAGCCAGTTGTTTCACGTGAAACAGTTTCAATGCCATAACTGCTAAAGGACTCCACAACACTTGATGAAACTCAGTACAATTATGTATCTAAGAGAGACCTAGGTTGGCATTGTATCGATGTGACCTTGACCAAGTCCTCAAGGTCACAGGGTTACTTGGGCGAAATTGGTCTGCATACATTAACTATATACTGAAGAACTCATCAAAACTTGGTGGGAGTTACATGGTAGAATTAGGTTTATCTAGGTGAGACCTAGTAGACTACATGTATCTGGGTCCCTTGGTCTAATTGTCAAGGTTTCAGGGTCACTCATAGGTTTACGTTCATCAGCAGCTATCACACAGAAACTGATTTCCTAAGGAAATCAGTTTCTGTGTGATAGCTGCTGATGAACGTAAACAAAACGTGTTGAACAAATATATCTGGGTGAGACCTAGGTTGGGATTGTATCTTGGTGACCTTGACCTAATTCTCAAAGTCCCATTGTCATTTACGTGTCATTTGTTTCTGTATGATGAATACTGGAGAACTTGGTGAAACTCGGTAGGATTATGTATCTGGGTGAGACCTAGGTTGGGATTGTGATATCAGTTTCTTTTTGATATATACATGTATAAACAACTTAACAAAACTTCGAACTTGGTAAGATTATGTATCTACATGTAGATGAGATCTAACTTTGGATTGTATCAAGGTCTCCTTGACATAATTCTCAAATCTACATGGTCACTTTATGAAATTGCGCTGGTTTCCATGCGATGATATTTTCAGTTATCTCCTTCAAAGACAAAATGTTTCAATGGGAGACATTCAAATTTGTCTTGCAAAGTTAGTGATGTCTAGTTTTACCTGCAAGAATAACTGGTCAAACTACAAACATGATATCAGACCTCAAAATTACAACCCCCCCACCCCAAAAAAAAAAGGTATCAGCCCCCTATATGCAATTAAAAAGTCTCATTAATATTCAATTTTTGAAAACTAGATGTAGCTTTATGGCCAGTTAAGTTGATCCTCTTCTGAGGTTCCCTCCATAAGTAAATTATTTGTATTCAATGTTACTTGCAAAAAGTACTGCTCAAATAACAAACATAACATCAAACATCAAAACAAAACAAAAAAAAAAAAAGAACCCCACTTATCAGCCTCTAGATCTAATTTAAGGTTCACACATTATGTTCCAGCACTATTCATCCCTAAAAAAATTACTTCTTCCTTGGGGATTTTCAAGCCTGAGACTCGCACATTTTCTGTGCACATGTAGCAGAAATACATGTACCACCATTACAACTTCATGACATATATATGCTTCATCTTGTCCTAACTAGCAACATAATGGGAAGATAAATTGTTTATTGACGTTTTTTTCCAAAGACCCACATATTACAGACTCACCCATAAGAAAATAAGCCTGAAGCAGCTGTAGGTTGTTGCTATATAGCCACTGTGTAGTGGCATTACACCATTTTTATATTAATGAATGAGCAGCTATACAAACATTAGGTTGCTGCTATATAGCCACAACACAACTGCATATAGATTTTTCATTTACTGTGAGTGTATGTATAGCAGCTATATATAGTTGCTACATTGTATATAAAGTGGCTGTATAGCCACTTGGATGATGTTTATAAGTGCTTTTAATTTATGAGTGGCAGCATAGATGTTTTGCTGCCACTCATAACCTATTTATAAATGTGTCTGCTTACATCATGGCCTAGATACACTCAAATACACACAAATATGTGTGCTGAAAATAAAACAGAATCAATATCTGTGATACAATGCCATTTGATCCTCTACTCTCTCTACTGGTGAAGAAGGGGGATGCACTATTGACAACAATCATACTCTGCTTCTGCTTGAACTGCTGTATGCAACCACTGCCGTGAGCAGCCACATTGCTTTTTGTGGTCACCAGGATCAGACATAAGAGTCAATTACTCTGTAAAATTTACCTGTGGTGACAGGTCACCTGCTGTATGTGGCCACTTTTTCTTGGCAGAAGGGTGGCCACATACAGCAGGTGCCACTGCAACATAGTGAGGTACATGGTACAAAGGCCATGCATGTATCATGCCAGCCAGTTGATCAACTTAAAAACAAAATCAGTTCCTCAACACATTATACTTAATAAACACAATCTTATATGTTGTAAGTTTATTCCATGACACTTCATACATGGTTAGGCAGGTTTTTATTTCTGTGTGTTGAATTGATGTTAGATTGTGAAATGTGCAAGCATGAATGCATACTTTCAAACTTGTGCAGTTCATCTCTTTTCAAACTGGAGGGAACAGTTAGGAATGGTGTTGAATTGAATTAGTCATGTGACTTCCTGTGGTGGATGTAAAGCCACTGTACTGCGACTCCAAACTTTGAACTTATGGGAATGTGCTGCAGTAATGCAGTGATGTTGACTCCTAAGACTTAAGTTGCAATATGGCTGCTCGGCAACCTCTTTAGATGTTAGCAGCTGTGAAAAAGGTTGCGATGGTGTAGCGGCTGCAAAGTCGCTATACAGCTGCTACACCATCACAATCTTTCTTTTCTTTTGGGTCGGTCTTAGCAACCACAGTCTAAATATGTGCATTTGAAACATTAAGTCTGGAATATCTTTGAAACTATAATAGATATGTAATATATATATATATACTAGTATATTGATTAGTAATTGACCATTGTGCACCCAATCAATTGAGCAAAAGTTGCATATTTTTAATTGTGCTAACTTGAAGAATTTTGAATTTCAAATCTATAAATATCTGCAAACTCCAATAGACAGAGTTGCCAAATTGCATGAGTTGGTTTGTGCATCTATATACAGAATAAGTTCCAGAATTTTAAATTAATATGAGGGCATTTCAAATTTGAAATTTATCTTGAACATCATTTCCCATGAAACTCAGGGCCAGCAGTTTCAAGTGATAACATTGGACAGTTCACATACCCACTGACCTCTATACCTACTGCATAAATGTAATTTTTTTTTTAAAAAGGAAGATGAGGCAAGATCACTGAATGGATAAAAATACCATGCAGAAAAGCCAGACCTGTTTCTTCTTCATCATCATCATCATCATCATCATCATCATCATCATCATCATCATCATCATCATCATCATCATCATCATCATCATCATCAATGAAATTTTGCACAGACTTACGTTGCAAAAAAATCAATTAATATACAGTTTTGTGAGATTGCAGCTAACAAATGCTGAAAATTTATAGATCTCTAAAATAATGCGCATATATAGAGTTTCTTAGACACACTTACCAATTGCGAACAGTAATTAACAAGGAAATGTGATCCTTAGAATTTCTGTTGGGGATTACATGTACCTGGTATCTCAGTGGTTCACAAGTGTGTATCTTTATAAAAAATTTGTTGCACTGAAAATGAATTATTCATGCTCTCAAAGTCTGAATTTTTAAATCCCAATTTGTGCTCTCAGTTGGGATTTAAAAATTCAGACCTTCATGACCAGCCAAAAGGCCTTGCTACAAAAATCCTGTACTCAAAAAAGCAAAAGCAAAGAACAACCCCCCCCCCAAAAAAAATCCTGTACTCAAAAAAGCAAATACAAAGAACAAATAAACAAACAAACAAACAAACAAACAAACCCAAAACCCAGTAATTAATAATTGGATGGAATGCATTTACACACCAGTGTCTGTAAAAAAAAAAAAACAAAAAAAACAAAAAAAAAACAAAAAAAAAAAAAAAAAAAAAAACCTAGAGGGCTGTGTGAATAGCCCATGCTCAGCTGACCTAGACATTCATCACACTTGCAGCTCTGTAAACTTGGTATAGGATCAAGGTCACCCATATACTGAGTAACTATGACCTTTATGGAAGAACACTAACATGTGCAACATCAAGATCCCAGTTTAAGTAGTTCTCAAGTTGTAGTGAAGAGTAAAATTCGTGTTTGTTGCACTGTGACCCAAGAAATGAGGTCTGGCCAAAATTATAAAAGTCATAACCAATACAAGAAATTCCCATGTTAAACTTTTTTATTGAAACTTTTTGAAAGATTTTTGAAAAAAATTATAAAAAATCCAAAAATCACTAGTGCGTGACCATTTGAACAAAGGTAGAGAACCACCCAAGGTACATTGCCACCAAGTTTGAAGTAAATCTGATGGACAGTTTCTTCAAAGAAGTCCAAAATGTGAATGACCATTAGAATCTATTAGAATGCCCATTGACTTGCATAGTAACCAAGACAAAAAGTGCGTTGACCGGTAAGTACCCTAATTGAAAAAAATCATTAAAAATCAGGAATCCACAGAAGTGCTAACTAGTGAACATCTTTGCTTCACCCTTTCACAAGGAACATATCCACAAAGTTTCAACTTAATCTGAGAGACGGTTCTGGAGGAGAAGTGACAAGTAACAAAAACACACAACACACACAAAAACTCATACAAAATTTGCAACACCACCTGGAGAGATTCAAAAAAAAAAAAATTCATTAAAAATAAAAAAAAAATACATGCAGCACGACCATTTGAACACACCTAGTAGAAACCCACACAAGATACATGGCCACCAAGTTTGAAGCCAATCTGAATCACGGTTTTGCAGGAAAAGTAAAAAATGTGAATTAGCATTAGAATGCCCATTGACTTGCATAGGAAAGGTGCATTGACTGATAAGCACCCGAAGTGAAAAAATGATTAAAAATCAGGGATCCACAGCAGTGCCATATAGGAAACAACTTGCTTGACCTTTCTACAAGGAACATATCCACCAAGTTTCTGCTTAATTTGAGTGATGGTTCTGGAGAAAAAAAAATAAAAATTAGAAAAAAATCAAAGGGCCACCTGGTGAAAAAATTCAGAACTAGGAGTCCCTGCGAGTGTTCTTATGTAATATCAAAGGTATTGGGTGGGCAGTTGCGGAGAAGAAGATTTGTAATATTTTTTTCAAAAAAAACAATTAAAAATAAAAAAAATCACTGGAGCGTGAGCATTTGAACAAATCTGGTCGAAACTCACCCAAGATACATTGCCACCAAGTCAAAAATGTGAATTAGCATTAGAATGTCCATTGACTTGCATGGTAATCAATAGGAAAGCTGCACTGACTGATAAGTACCCAAGCTGCATTGACTGATAAGTACCTGAATTGAAAAAAAAAAAAAAATTAAAATCAGGAATCCACAGCAGCACCACCTAGTGAATAAATTTGTTTGACCGTTCCACAAGGAAAATATCCACCAAGTTTCAGTTTAATCTGAGTGATGGTGCTGGAGAAGAAGTCAAAAATAGCAAAAACACACCAAAAAAAATTAGAAAAAAAATATCAGTGCCACCTGCTGAACAAATTAGAACCAGGAGTCCCCAGGAGTGTCCCTGTGCGATATCAAAGCAATTGGGTGAGTAGTTTGGGAGAAGATTTTTTTAAGATTTGTCCCACAAAAAAAAAAAAAAAAAACAACAAACAAACAAACAAAAACAAAAACAAAACAGAACAAGAAACAAACAAAACTATACTCCCTGGTTCATCTGCCAAATAACAATAACACTTGTTTTTGAAACATTAGTTTCCTAAATTACGAGCTGTGGAAATATTTCCCACTTAAGAAGGCAGACTGTCATGAGACACCATATCTCTTCTAAATAAGGAAATACAAATTCGTGAAGATGGCTGGGGACCATCTGGTACAATCACAGCAGTAGCAGGACCTGTATTGGCTGCATTGCCAAGGGTTCCTAAATTGTAATTACACGTCACTTGACTTTTTGTTATGTTACTTCACATGCACATATGAACATACACCTAGACAAAAGTTGCCTGTATGTCGCACCCACTATATTAAGCATGCAAGCACAGCCATATAACCAGCCTCTGATGAGCCAGACAACTGGCAAAACCGGTCAGGCATTTTGAGTCAGCAGTTGGAGGGTTTGTAGTCATTTTTGGCCTTGCCCTCCCAATTGCTCAGTGTCTGTAACAAGATATGCAAAAGTTGACAAGTTTACCTGACATGATGGACAAACTGGGCAGGGTCTGAAGTGTATGCTGCAGCGTTATCACATCTCTCACAGTAGAAACAGGATTCATCACTACTATCACCCATGTTAAAATTCTAAAACATACACATTGACATGGTTGTTTGTTGCATACATATTTTTGGCAATATACATACATCCGTACTAAAAATAAAAGAAAACCCTTCCCAAAATACTGTAAATATCTGCCAGTTAAAACCAAGACTTTTTAAGAAAATGACAAGAGTAAATGAATGTATATGTGTCATTATGGCTTGTCAGCTGACCTTTTAAACTTCTGACATACACACACCTATGCAGATACATGTACTGCCAAGATCTTCCATTTCTAAGTTTTCATAGTTATATATATATAAGTTATTACAAAACTTGCATTGTGAGCTAGACTATGTAGCTGCAGATTATAAAGCAGTAAATATGTATATATATATATATATATATATATATATATATATATATATATATATATATATATATATATATATAGCACAGTGCTAGAAATAAGGAAAAATTTTCACTTGTCCGCCAACCAAGTGGAGTCTTATGCTAATTGAACTGTTCGTAAATTTTGGACAAGTGCATTGGCAACTTTACTTGTCTGTCACAAGTTTCACTTAGTACGGACAAGCGGATAAGCCCTATTTCTATAGCCCTGTAGCAGATATATATTTTATACAGTCGGAAGTTCAACAGAACAGTAGCTGGTTGAGGTTGATACATAAAATGGTGGCAAGGTAACCACATATGACGTGGAGCATAAGCAGAATGAAGCAAAACAATAACTTGGACTGCATCAGCAAAAGGTCCCGCTTCCTCATGTATTGTCAGCCACGCATACAGGCAAAAATTTATATGGTATGGATTGCCAGTAAAATGATTGGAATTTAAACTGCTTACATTTGGGATATTCAATAATTTATTTATATTCATGTAGTTATTCGTCAAAAGATAAACCGCTAGAAACAACTTCACTATCTTGTCTGGTCTGTCAGCAAACCAGTGGCCATACTTACTTAGCCCCCAAAAATTAAATATATGTGTCTTTCCCTTAACGGACCAAAATTTTGGGGGGTAGGTAGGTAGGCATAATTTTTATTTAGATGACAATTTGGGTCGGTCGGGTACGTTTTCTTTGTTAAATATTTCACAATTTTGGGTAGGTAGGTGTTTTTATTTATTTTTAATTTTTGGGTCGGAAGTAAGTTAACAGTGGGTTGGTACTATGGTAAGGGGGTTTAGAGATGGGTCGGTTGGGTTAAGGGAAACAAACATTTTTTTTTGGCCTTATCACCCCAAGCATTTGCACTTGCAACACTTCACTGATTACCTGTTGCTAAACGTACAAAGAGTAGATTCCATCCTAATAATAAGATAAAGTTTCTCATGCTTAAATATTCATATGCTTATCCGCATCGTCATAACACAAGCAATATTCTGGTCTTCATTTTAATTACCTGCTGTCGGAAATTTTGCTGGGTAAACATGTCAGTTTTTTGCTGGATATGCCGGATTATGTTGGGATCACATTGGTACCGTAAGTTTGCACAACAGCCAATGATCCACCGTCTAATCTGCCTCTTGTCTACACATCTTACACTTTCCATTACTACCTGTTGTCCACTTCTGTTTTCTCTTTTCTAGATTGATTACTCGTGCCATGCTTTGAAAAAGAAGCTTGGATTCCTTCTCTCCATCCCAACACACACTTTTCTTTGTCTTTTCTAATGCCTTAGTATTGCCTTAAGTTGTAATGTTGGATGCTTTTAATGTACTTTTATCCCAGACTCCTCTTTTCCAGATCTCTGTACCAGTCTTACCTATATATTTCCAATCGATGGAAATGCAATGAATACGGTATTACGGTACAAAAAATGTAATCTTATCTGTGGTTGATACTACAGTATTGATAGTTGTTGATACGCGCTTTTGACTGACAGTGATAGTTTGTAATACATAGGCCTACACAAATCCTCTAGAGGGCAGGGCAGCAGCTGTTCATTGCCATGCTGCACGTCGTGGGGAACGTTTACTTGACTTTGACACTGAATTTAACTTCCAATACGCCGCGAAGTAAGTTTACATGTATAAATGTTCTTTTTAAATAAGAATAGGCCTAGTGCGATTAACTTTTGCATGTTCTTGACATTTAGCTCATTTAGGCTGACTCATATTCTTTTACAACATACATGTCTCCTTGAGCTTGAAGCACGTTACTACCGTTAGCCATTACTGGCCGTTACCTACGGTCCTACCCTGGACTGGGTTGGACATGGCTGGACCGTCTTGGCTCATGACTGCCTTCGTTGAACTTCGGAGGAACCAAAGAGTAAGGGGGTGATGCTAGGCAAGACGTATTCTTAATACTGCTAATGTACATTACCAGTGACTGTAACGTACCCAACCAAATAGAAGTGTCAGTCAGACGTCTAGAAATTCGTGCCTTGTGCCGGAACACGCAGAGCGACATTAGTCATTACCAAGTTGTCCACCTCGAACTTCAAAACGAAAGTTCGTCTGCTCGTTTACAGATTATGCGCATGCGTGCCAGAACACCTCTGTCACAAGAGGTGCTCAATGCTGGAATTTGCTTTGGCGGGCCTCTGAAGGCTTGAAGTGTCAAACAACAACATCACATAAATTTGGTTGAAGGTAGGTCTACAAGAACAAAGCAAATTGACTCATTTCACAGAATCAACAAAGCATAGAATTTTCTCACCTCCAGCTGACTGGAAAGGACATCGCAGGGGGAACATGCACTTCTGGGCATAGCCATAGGCATAGGCTGTGCCATGCAGAATACAGACAGGATCAATGGGATCCTGAACTATGCCATAGTCTAGAATAAATAACATTGAGGTTAAAATAGCAATAGAGCGTATGCGTCTAGGGAAGGCTTCGGGCACAGATAATATTTTAAGTGAATTCATCAAAAAAGGACCAGAAGAAATTGAAGAGAGCCTACAGATTCTTTTTAATGCAATAATTAGTGAAAACAAGTACCAAAACAATGGAGCAGTCTCAGAATTACCTGTATTCAAAAGAAAGGCCCAGGAAGCGAGCTTGACCAATGCAGGGGTATTGCAATCTCATCAAACTTGGGGAAAATTTTCAGGCGAGTAATGTACAGAAGAATGGGAAAAATAGTAGAACGTCTTGGACTACTTGGAGAAATTCAGAATGGTTTTAGACCAGGTAGGCGAGTAGGAGATCACATTTTTACATTAACTCAAATTTTGGAATGGGCTAGGCAAAAACGGCGGAAAGTATACATGGCTTTTTTGGACGTGAGGAAGGCATATGATAGGGTATGGAGGAGTGCTCTTTGGGAAAAACTCAATAGTCTTGGTTTCGGCGGCAACTTTCTTCAAATTCTGAAAGCTATGTACAGGGACGTTGAGTGCACATTAACTTTAGGGGATGTGGAAGTTGAAAATGCACAGCTGAACATTGGGTTAAAACAGGGATGCGTACTCTCCCCCCTTTTGTTTGCATTGTACATTAGAGATTTGGGTGACAAGCTTATGGAGTGTAACAAAGGAGTAAGAGCAGGGGAACAGAAAATTCCGGGTCTTTTCTTTGCAGACGATATTGGGCTTATGGCAGAGTCTCCTAAAGAACTTCAGGATATGCTGAACATAGTAGGGGAATATGGGAATAAATGGAGATTAGAATTTAGTACAGATAAAAGCCAAATCATGACCTTGGGGAAAAAACCAGACGAGAATAGGAAATGGCACATTGGTAAATTTCAGATTCCAGAAGGAGAGGAAAAGCTGATTGAAATTGGGGAAGTAGATGCTTATGAGTACCTTGGGATAAAAATCAAAACAACGGGTAGGGGCATGTTCAGGTATCACATACAGAAAATTCAGCAAAAAGTCAACCGCACGAAGGGTATGATCAAAGCTACAGCTAACAACAGTTTTAATAGGGCCTTCACAGCGAGGGTGTTATGGGATAGAGTAGCAATACCAGGTATGCTCTATGGCCTGGATGTAATTTCAATCAATGCAGGAGACATAAAAGAGTTTGAAAAAGTACAAAATGAAATGGGAAAATGGATTCTGGGGGCACCGCCATGTACTGCCGCTGAGGCAGTCCTTGGGGAACTAGGCTGGCTAAGCATAAATGACAGGATAGCAAAATCAAAATTAAATTATTGGGGATATTTGCAAGAGATAGATGACAATAGATGGTGCAGGAAAGTCTACTTGGAGTCTGTTAAAGAACAAACAAAATGGATCAGAGACATAGATGAAATTGCAGAGAAATATGACCTAAAAGGACCGGATGAAGTTGAGGACTGGAAAGTTTATGTTTGGAAGACAATAATGCAAGGGTGGACAGATGACTGGAAACGGGGAGTTAGAGAGAAAAGTACATTAAAAGCATATAAAGTGATGGAAAAACCAAAGAAGAGTACGTGTTGGGATGGTAGTAAAGGATCTAAACTATTATTTCAATGTAGGGCGGGGGTAATTAATCTTGAAAACAGACAACAAAAATGGACAGCAGGAAGTGACGGTAAATGTAAAGCATGCACACAGGGGGCGGACGAAACTATAGATCACTGGCTATTTTGGTGTACAGCATATAGTGAAAGGAGAGACAAAATTTTCAGAGAATGGAAGAGGGAAGACCAAAATTGTAAGAGTTTGGAACAAATTAAACAATGGGAGGAGAGCGAAAGGGTTGCATGGTTTTTAGGCTTAAAGGGTGATCTTCCGGGGAACAGGAGGGGTATTAAATTAGTTCAAGACTACCTGGTAGGATGATGGGAAGCAAGGAAAAGACGTAATGAGGTAGGAGGTAATTCAATACAGTAGACGCTTGGAATGTGGGACTGGAAGGGAAAGTTGGTAGCCCTTTTAAGGGCTCCCTTGGCTGTTCGTCTGTAGACTGTTTGTCAGTGCAGGAACATGCCAAGGGAAGTGCCTTTGCCTTAGAGGCGGGATCATGTGGGATGGGAAATGAGGGAAAGTAAGATTTTTGTGTCCTAAAATATTTCTTTTTCTGCTTTTCAGGCCTCCTGTGCCAACAGGACCGCGGCACAAAAGCGGTTGACCAAAGAATTATTATTATTATTATTATTATTATAGGGTAATGCATGTTAAAAGCACCAATCTTCAAAGTAAATTTGAGGTCAATTATAGCAACTTTAACATAAATTGTAAAACTTTTTTATTAGTATGCCTGTCAATAACGGTAATGTACCAGCATTTTTAATTTGAAGACGTTAGAAATTTTTTGCAGGCTAAAGTAATGAGACCCGCGTACAGTATCTGCGTATTGACCACCAGACATGCATATACGTCAACCAGTTTCTGACACCTGTGGGGTTAATCACAAGAGTAGTTTGTACAACCTTTAAACTGAGTAGATTTTGGCAGCATGTGCTCATGATGCCACAGCATATGGCTCTGTGGGATATAACCATTCATACAAGTGTGTTTACAGGGCAAAACACTTGAAGTTATGGCAGACAGTTCACTGATCATTACTTCAGGCTAGTTCAGCCTTTTCAGGCAAGCGTTACTGCCCTAAAATAGTCTTAACCTATTGTTATAAGTTCAACATTTTATGAAAGGTCTCATTAATAGTTCAGAGGCCATTTTCCTTCCATACTTAAACTTGCTCAGCTGAGATATTCATGTAATTTTACCATGTTAACCTTGCTCTGTGGTAAGTGCCCATGTTATACAACTGAGTACATGCAGTCTTACTCTCATCACAGCAAAGGCCGAGAAACTTCAAGTTAAAGGGGCTTTCTCTAGCATTGGTGGTGAGGAAATCACTTGGCACAGTGGTCCACCTGTGGTGGAAAGTCCTGTATTAGAGCCTCCAAGGACCAAACATATTTAGAAAAGTCACAACATCTGTCTGAGTTATAGGTATGCATTTCATGGACGCAAAAATGCTATTTTTTTTAACCAGGCACCATTTGATTCGACCATTGGCGTTGTTTTCTATACATGTTAGTCATGAATTACAAGGTATTCGCCTGAAGACTCACATTAAGGTCATATCATGTCAACCACTATCATGCAGGCTACCATGAAGATAAGCAAATAACTTGAAGGGCGTACATAATGCAAGAACCTGATAAGTCCATATTTTTATGAAACTGAGAAAACGAGCCTTGAAGTTGCTTAACAAAACCATTGATCTGCTCTGTGTCTGTTGAAACTTAGGACTCATTTTCTTTTTCATAAAAAACAATGGTTGATACAGAGTTAATCACAGTGTTTTCCCCGCATTATAAGCTCAAAGGTAGCCCACCTTTCATCTTTTCTTCACCATCTTTCACCTTTTTGTCACCTTTTTAATTAAAAAGTAGGTTATTTTAGTAATATTTATGCAAAATTTGGTCAATATCTGTCTTAGAACAAGAAATTCTAGGTTGCCATCAGGTTCACCACCTTTCTGCTCTCCAAAACAGGGGAAAACTCTGTAATCATCAATATTTAGCGACAGAAATCATTTTTTTTTGTACTTGTCATGTCACTGCACAACGGACAGTCTCACGATTTGTTTTGGGTGAAATCATAAAACTTGTTAGGCCTATAAAAAGGCTATATTCAGTTGCCAATAGCAAAAGGGACCAGCCCCACAGAACTTCTGACCAACCAGAGCTAAGCATTGTGTTGAGTTATCAACTTCATGTGTACAAGCAATATGATTGTTATGTCTAGATGCTTTGTTTCATCCACAAAACAGTATGTAGTTAATTTTTAGGCCTATATTTTAACTTCAGTGCAAGTACCTGTTAAGTTAACCCATACATGTATTGACAGTTTGGGGCCTTTGGCTTTGTAGCTTCTAGGCTTGTTACTTTGAGTTATCATATACTTGCATAGAAGACATCTTTACTCTACATTTCATAACTTATGCATATAAATGGTATGTATTCTGAACGAGCTGTTGCGTACATGGATGTGACTTTATATTGAGTTATCATGTACTTGCACTAATTTTTCCTGACAGTTTTCCTTTAAATGCTTCAACCTTTTGCCAGGATAAAGAATGAGAGGTGAATAAAATTCTGCCATTTATGGGCCAAAACCTGTATCTCGAGTTAACCCTCAAAGTGTTAATCACAGCTATAGTCGGTTTCTCATTACCATAAAAACATAAAAGGTAAAAAAGATTCAAATTCCATGTGAAGATACCTTTTATTTAAATACCAGCAAGCCTAGTCTAAAGCAAAAGTAGTCTTAATCAACAGCTTTACTTGGGACAGTTTGCACACAAAGTGTCCCAAGGAAAGCTGTTGACTCAGTCTCCAATCAGTGCTTGGTTAACAGGTTCTTGCATAAAGCTCTTCAATTTGTACCATAATGATTTTAACCAGGCAAATAAATTACATTAGATATGGCAAAGTTTCAAAATTATGTCGAAAAATTTTAAAAACTAAATTGCATCAAGCAGAATGACTGTTTGACAAATAGGCCTACAATTATTATTTTATCCCCATAGAAGTACAGACAGGAACTTATGCAGAGGTATTACAAACATAACAATCAGAATTTTGACAAACATTATTGTAGGAATCAATAAAATAACATTTTGCATACAAAAAAAAAGAGAAACCTTTAAAACTATGGGTGTGTACTTTATCTGGTGCCATTTATCTTTAATCAGATCAGGTGTGTCATTTAAATACTGGATTAGTTCATAACATATCCATTGTTTTGCAAAACTGTGATTAACTCTAGCAGTGAAAAGTTTATTTTTGGTCTGGTGTTATAGCTATGTGTGTTTGAGGCTGGTAGTATGGGGATGCTTTCAAACTACTGTGGGAGTTGATTATTTGCCAATTCATAAAAAAGAAAAAAACTTGAGTAGCTGATGCTTGTAGAGGTCTCCCTCCCAGTTTCAGTAAGTTAAGCTCTGTAAATATTGGTATATTGGTTTCAGTGTGTGGATTGAATTTGCTGTGATTTATAATGCAGACAGCATTTTTTTTTGAGTAGATGAAATGTGATCTAGTCTGTGCCCCCAAGGAGGCAAACAATAGTTTAATCTAGGCATAATAAGGTAGTTATATAAAGTTAAGAGTATTGTTGGGAGCAAATCTTTGAGTTTATTCACAATACCAGTTGTTTGTGACATTTTGGATGAAACTATTTGAATGAGTTTGTTCCAACTTATATGTATATCTAGGAAAAGGCCAAGGAAATTAAATTCCTCTGCTAATGTTAATTCAGTTTTGTCTATTTTGAGAGTTGGGATAACTGTGTTTTAGCAGTTTATAAAAAAGCCTGAATTTAGTTTTCTAATTCAGAATTTATGATAATGAAAATGTCACAGACATTAGGCAATTCACTAAGTGTACTAAGTAATGTAGTATCATCAGAACAAATGACAAATTTAAAATATGTAGAGGGGGAAGGTATGTCATTTGAATAGCAGCGGGCCAAGAATAGAGCCCTGTGGGACACCAGTAGTTATTATTGAGATTGGAACTTACATCAATTATTGCAACATATTATTTTCTAATGTGCAAGTAACTTGAGAACAGGACCTGTTCTCTTAGGCAGATCCTTTGTTGCCATATAATAGCTAAATTTATATAGAAGTATATTGTGATCCAGGGTGTCAAAGGCTTTAGATGAATCCATGAGTATGTTTATAGAAACTTCACCTTGAATATCCATATATGTGATCGTATTCTGTCAATTAATTCGTAGGATGCGAGTTCAGTTGAGTGACACTCTCTCAAACCATACTGACTGTCAAAATATGAATTAGAGAACTTGAAATAATGATGTACTTGGTTGAAAATAACACGTTTAAAGACCACATCAATATATATTTTTATGCCCCCCTTCGAAGAAGGTGGGGCATATAGCTTTGCACATTCGGTTGGTCGGTCAGTAGACTGTAGTTTCTGCAAAATAACTCAAGACGTTTTTAAGCTAGGACTTTGAAACTACACAGGTGTATCATTCTAATAAAAAACTAGGCAAAGTTAGAAGATTGGTGACCTTGACCTAATTTCCAAGGTCACAGTGGTGCCTGAGTTAACTTTGGTTTCTGCACAATAAATGAAGAGGTTTTTAAGCTAGGACTTTTATATTGCACAAGATTATAGTCCATATTTGGGGCTAGGCGAAGTTTGAAGATGGATGACCTTGACCTCATTTTAAAGGTCACAGAGCCACTTGACTGAATATGGTTTCATGCTTTCTGCATGATAACTGATAGCTTGGAGCTAGGACTTTTATATTGCACAGCTTGATGGTTCTCTATAAGGGCTAGGTTGAATTTGAAGATGGGTGACCTTGACCCAGTTTTCAGGGTCACAGAGAGATTGTAGAATTCCTGTGGTTTCTGCACAATAACTCAAGAAGTTTTTGAGCTAGGACATTGATACTGTACAGGTGTATCATTCTAGTTAAAAGCTAGGCAAAGTTTGAAGATGGGTGACCTTGATCCAATTTCCATGGTCACATTGGTGCTTGAGTTAATTTTGGTCTCCGCAAATAACTGAAGAGGTTATTAAGCTAGGACTTTTATATTACACGGGAATATAGTCCATATTTGGGGCTAGGCGATGTTTGAAGATGGATGACCTTGACCTCATTTTAAAGGTCACAGAGCCACTTGACTGAATATGGTTTCATGCTTTCTGCATGCTAACTTATACCTTTGAGCTAGAACTTTTATATTGCACAGCTTTATGGTTCTCTGTAAGGGCTAGGTTGAGTTTGAAGATGGGTGACCTTGACCCAGTTTTCAGGGTCACAGAGAGATTGTAGAACTTAAGAAGTTTTTAAGGTAGGACTGGGATACTTTACAGTTCTATAGTTCTTGCTAAGGGCTAGACGAAGTTTAAAGTTTGATGACATTGATTTAATTTCCAAGGTCACAAGGGTATCTGAGTTAACTTTGGTTTCCACATGATAACTGAAGAGGTTTTTAAGCTAGGACTTATACATTGCACTGGATAATTGTCCGTATTTGAGGCAAGGTCAAGTTTGAAGATGGGTGACCTTGACCTAATTTCAAAGGTCACAGAGCCACTTGGTTGAATACTGCTTCTGCATGATAACTTGCATTTTAGAGGTAGCACTTTTATATTGCACAGCTTTATGGTTGCCTATAAGGGCTAGTTTGAGTTTGTAGATGGGTGACCTTGACCCAGTTTTGAGGGTCACACACAGACAGTAGACTTCCTTTTTTTTTTGCACAATAACTGAAAAAGTTTTTGAGCAAGGACTTGGATACTGCATCGCAATATATTCCTTGTTAAGGTAGCGAGCGCAAGGGTAATGAGGGCGGGGGGCATCTATGTTTTACAAACATATATCTTGTTTTATAAGAGGTCTGAGTTCTTTTGATATAGCAGTAGTAAGATTGGTCTATAGTTAACAAAAGTAGTATTTTTATTATATATATATATATGGGACAAGTGCCTCTGGCTATGCCCAGGTAGCAAATTAAACTGACGTAAATGGAGGTAATGGATAAAAGGGAAAAGAACACTCATTTTAAACATGTTTGAGTAAATGTCCAAGTTAGCTAAGGCCTAACAGAAATAAATGTGAAGTTCTGGTAACCCGACTGATCCTACTGAAAAAACTTGACCCTAAATAAATTTTATGAAACATCCAAAAAAAGAAAAAAAGTTTCAAGCAAAGTAAACTGATGTCAATGGAGGCAATGTGTAAAAGGGGAAAGAACATCCATTTTAAACATGTTTCAACAAATGTCCAAGTTACCTAAGCCTAACAGAAATATATGTGGGGTTTCAGTAACCCGACCGACCCTACTGAAAAAGACTCAACCCAAAATAAAATTTAATGAAACTCCCCCCCCCCCCCCCCAAAAAAAAAAAAAAGAAGTGTCAAGCTGCCCTCACCTAAAGTTGATCGACCTTGGTTGAAAGATTTTATCAACAAAGTGGCCATCTTGTGCAGTTATTCTGCAATAAAGTCAACTGAAACACAGCATTTTATTTCAACTTCTCTGGAGGGTTAATTTGGGCCTGGGAAACAGCATAGCTGCATAGCCATGGTTGTTGGTGATTGTGGGTAGATTACACTTTAAGGGTCCCCCTATTCTCAACTCTAGATATCCTACATTTACCATAAATTTCAAAATTCTATTACAGTAGCTTTTTATAAACTCATAGCATTGTTTACATAAATAACTGTTCATAACAATATAGTGGGGGGGGGGGGAGCACAAGAAAAATTATTTTTCAATGTGGGGACCCTTAAACTGTCTGTGTTCTGGTGATCGTTATTGTAATATTTGATTATTTCGCTAGGTTCCAGGTGTCCATTCTCTGAGTTACCAGGGCAAATGGTCGTCAAAGAACTTTTATACCATGACTTATTATCTTAACTTCAATCTGGCCGCTCAGCGGTGTCTGAAGCGGTTATGATCGTTAGTTACAAATCCAAATGCAACACGATGCCCTGGCAATAGAAATCAAGCCCATTGGTACCACTTGCTGTGAGCACCATTTTTAAACATGGCGCAATGCATTGCTGGGAAAAGCAGTGCCTAACCACCAAAGAAAGAAAAAAAAAAGAGTGAAAGATAAATGCTAACATCCATGATAAATTGCAGTGTGTAACCATGAAAGAGGGAAAGAGAGAGTGAGAGAGATAGAGAGAAAAAAAGGCTCCCATCCATCCCGAAAGCAAGAGCCTAAGATCATGGAACCACTGTCCAAATTTACATTTAATCGTGTACTTAAGTGATAAATAAGAATGATGTACTGTGCATGGGTGGGCATCACCCTCTTTAAACTTAAAACCAAAGCCAGAAAATGTCTGCGTTACAAATATCTACAGCACGAACATCGCACAGATTGTGAAATTGTACCTGTTGCGCAGTGGAACAGTCAAAATACATTTTATTTGGATATCAAAGTGAATAACAGTCACAGTATATATCATACCATTATTGATGCTCTGAAATATTTGCAAATTATATACTTTTGGTTTCATACCCAAGATTGTCCCAATACTATCCTAAATGAAATAAATTATTTTTTTAGCTCTGGTGACTGACTAGTCAGGCTGAGCTTTTAGGAGGCTAAGTTGTCCGTCGTCTGTCCATTCACAATTGCATTTTCAACTTCTCAAAAACCGTTAGCCAGATTCTCTTCAAACTTGGTGGGGATGTGCCTTGTATGTGTCTCTACCAAGTTTGTTGAAATGGTCACACTCCAGTGATTTTTTTATTTTTTGTGAATTTTTTTGTTCTGTTTTGTTGCAAATTTTAAAAAATCCTCTCTGAAACTGCTCACCCAATTGCTTTGACATCATACAGGACCACTCCTAGGAACTCCTACTTCTTAATTTGTTCACCAATTGGTGCTGCAATTTGTTATTATTTTACTATTTTTTGAGTCTTTTTGCTATTTTCAACTTCTTCTCCAGAACTGTCACTCAGATTAAGCTGAAACTTGGTGATTATGAACAAACAAAATTGTTCACTAGGTGGTACTGCTGTGGATTCCTGATTTTAAGAGGATTTTTTTTTCAATTGAGGTAGTTATCAGTAAATGCACCTTTCCTATTGATTACTATGTAAGTCAATGGGTATTCTAATGCTGATTCATATTTTACACTTCTCTGAAACTGCCTACCAGATTGACTTCAAACTTGGTGGCAATGTATCTTGCATGGGTCTCTACCAAGTTTGTTCAAATGGTCACACTTCAGTAATTTTGTGAATGAGAAAGGCTCTGAGCATGGACTGAAGTCTCTCCCAACCGTCTTCTTAGGGGCGACTGATGTAGGCAATCAGGTCGAACTGGATGCCAAGAAAGACCAAAGTCTGCTGTGGCCAAAGACTGGACTTGCTTTGGTTCACAATCAGGCTCAAGGGTTGGCAAAGGTCCAGAATGCTCTGTGTATGGCTCTGTGAATCCAGGCGCTGAAGAGCCCGGATAAGTCAATAGTCCAGGTACACATGAATGTAAATAAGGCAGTCTGGTGGAGGTAAGCAGCAACTGTCTGGGCAAACCGGGTGAACACTAGAGGGGCTGTGGCAAGGCCGAATGGAAGAAAAAATTAACTGGTAAACTTGGCTCAAGAATGCGAATCGCAGATACTTCCCAGAAGTCTCGGCAGCTGGCATGTGGAAGAATGCGTCCCTGAGATCCAGGAATGTCATCCACTCCATGGGCCGCAGGGCTGCTACCACTAATGGGGGGGGGGGGGGGGGTCTCTATTCTGCAGGATTAGACCACCAGGAAGGTGTTCAGCATCGACAGGTGTATTACTGGGGGCCAGCCTGTCCCGCTTGGGGACAAGGAAGAGAAAGTGGTAGAAGCTGGTAGAACAGTGGTTCTCGACTGGCTCTATGGTGCATTTGCTCCCAAGCTTTTGAACCACTTCCAGGAATGCTGATGTTTTGGGTTCCGCAGCGGGCAGTGCAAACAACCTGGGCTCCCAGCTTAACAGAGGCCTGTGTATCCACCAAATGACAGCGAGTAGCCATATATATCGAGATGTTTAGGAAGAACAAATCATCTGTAATGGACTCCCACTGCACCTGAAAGACGTAAAGGCATAACTGGGCACTTTGAGGAGTTTGATGCCATGGCGGAAGGGGATCCTGAGACTTGGTGGTTCATTTTGCCAGAGTCAGGAGCCCTGAGACTTGCTCGAATTCTTGGCTTTGCTGAAGCGTTCCCCTTCTGTGATCGCTGCCCGCTCTTCCTAGGGCGTCGTGTCACCAAAGACGCTGCACGTGCCAAAGGTCAAGCAGGCACGGTCCGAGAGCCATGCTTCTGGGCTAAGGCGTCTAAACTTGAAAGTGACCAGAGTCCATCCAGGCCTTGATGATCTGATAGGTGGAGGACATCCGCCATCTCTCCTCCGAACAAAGTTCTGGAGAAGAGCGGTCCCATTCAGGCTTTGTTAAATTTGGGGTTAGGCAGCTTCTGACCTTGAAGGTAGGTGTCCCTCTGCAACAAACAAAGATTTGCCTCCAACATGCAGGCGGTTTGGACCTGGTGGTCAACCGCTTGCAACATTGAAGTTTAAAGAAATGTAGCTTGGTTGAGCCACTCCAGCACAGCTGCCATGATATGCACAGAGCCCATGAGGTCATCCAGGAGGGACCTCAAGGTGGCCAAAGAGACACCAGAATATGATGCCGTAAGAACAGATCCCCTGGCATCCTCTTCCAGTCTCTTGAAGACCTTGGCAGATGTAGTAATGGACTTCAGCAGCCGAGCATCAGACTCTCCCCTCGCCACCACCACCACCAATCCAAATCCACCTGCAGTGGATGGGAAGGGAAGATCTGCTCTGGCGCAGAATACCAAATCGCCCTTGCCACAGGTAGCTGAAGTCGGTGGCTCTGCGGGAACCCATGTGCCATGAGTGTTAGCTGTGAGCTGGTCATAAAACTCAGCTGTAGACAAAGGGCGAGAAAGGTATAGTGGTCTTATGGCGCATATCCCCCAGGGATAAGCCCCAGCATGCAGGACATCACGAAAGCCCCGTAACTCTCTTTGGGTGGGGCCACAACTGCTTAACTTTTCAGCAGTATGGAATTTGAAACCAGTGTAATATTAATATGTTATCATAGATGGAAATGCCTATGTATTATTCTTGTGTTCAAATGAACATGCCATATTACATTATTGCATGCATATGACAATACATACATGTATATGTAGTAAATACATAATCCAGATGTGCTATTACAACATGCAGATCATATATTCTAGTGTTATATGTTTATCCAGATGTGCTATGTCAGAGGTGATGATAAAATAAAATTGGTTTAAAAGTTTATTCTGCCCCAATGTATTATATTTAAATTCTGCCCCATTGATTTTTTTTTTTGCCCCAATTTGACCGTCTCTGCCCCAATGTAATGTGCACCCTTTTGCCCATCGTATTGTTGAAGGTGTGAAATTTACCCCGCTGTGGATAACCTATACCAGCATTTCCCTTGTTAAAAAAGACAGTGGCAACCTTATCACTACCCCTAAAGATCAGTCTACAATGCTAAACAAAAGTTCTAATCTGTATTTTCAAAAGACAAACCTCTTTCTCCCAAACAAAAGGCCCAAAGTGCAACAACTAACAATAAAAGTACTTGTACCTAAGGCTGAAAGATTCATTTAGTAAGTTGATGATGTAGAAAAATTACTGTCCAATCTCATGTGCCGTTTGATCTGTTCATGTTGTCCACTTTTGCCTGTGCACCATTCGGAGGCAAAACTTTATAATTAAAATCTGAGTCTGAAGGGCGCCCTCGAATGGTTCACCGAATGAAGAAGCTAGTAATGTTTGATAATGCCATATAGCTGCAACATATAATACTGGTGCAATTTGGCCTATTCTCTTTTCCAGTGATGCCCAATCCTCTATATGGAGGCATACAATTCCCTTCCTGCTGCCTTTCAAGACATATTTGACCCAAAGTTTGGCTTCAGTCAGGTTATAAAAGCATTAATATGAACAAAAGTTATTAAATCCCCTTTCTTCATGTTTTATACATGTACAAGGCTTAAAAAAAGCATTCTTCATACCAATTTTTGGTTACCTTTCCCTAGGAGAGCCAAAACGCTGAGAAAGGGTCACTCTCGGCACTTTTTGCCGAGAAATGCCCAGGAAATTTGTATGGAAATCCTTTTTTCAGCATCTTGGCATGTTTTCTTGAGAAACGCCAAGGTCTGCTGCAATGCTACTCTCCCCTCGCTGTTTCTCTGCAAAAATGCTAAGAAACACCTAGGTACCTTTCTCCCTTATTCTTACCTCGGCGTTTCGCGGCAAAAATGCCGAGCAACACTGAGGTATCTTTCACCCTACTCCTTAGCTCGGCGTTTCTAGGCACTTTCGCCAAGAAATGCCGAGTTAATGTCTAGAGTGAAAAGCATCTTGGCATTCCTTGGCATTGTTGCCGAGAAATGCCTAGGTATGGATTGGAGACATGAATACCTTGGGGTTTTCTAACATTCTAGGAAGAAGATATTTATAAGAAGTATTGGTAGGCATTTTTAGGGTAATGCAAAACAAGACAGACACCATTTGTTCATTGTAGAACATAACTAATTGTACTTTACTATTTATGAGAATCAATGATATCTGCTGGTGAGCAACATTTTAACCAAGTCAAGGAATATAAGAGATGTAAACCCTTCATTCAGATTCATTCAGGAACATTTTGTACTCCCCAGAATTAATAATAAATAAATAGTAAAGTACGATCATTTATGTTGTACAATGAATAAATAGTGTCTGTCTTGTTTTGCATTACCCTTAAAAGTGCCTACCAATACTTTCCATGTATATCTTCTTCCTGAAATGTTGGAAAACACCAATCCATATCTAGCCATTTCTCAGCAAAAATGCCGAGGTACCCAGAGATGCCTTTCACTCTAGCCACTCCCTCCGCATTTCTCGGCGAAAATGCCAAGAAACGCTGAGCTAAAGAGTAGGCTGAAAGGTACCTCGGCGTTCTTGCCAAGAAACGCTGAGGGAGAGTAGCATTGCAGTAGACCTCGGCGTTTCTTGGCTAAATTGTCGAGAGATGTCGAGAAAAGGATTTTTGTACAAATTTCCTTGACAATTCTCGGCAAAAAGCACTGAGAGTGGCAATTTCTCTGAGTTTTGGCTCTCCTAGTGTTTGGAGGCCATATAGGAAGGGTTACCAGAAAGAAGAGCTAGTGTTTTTAAAGCTGGCTTTAATGTTCCACATGAGACAACATTAGTAATATCATGTAGAATCAACACTATTTACGCTGTAAGTTTTGACCTACATTTACAGAAATACAGAGTATTCCTGAAAGTTTTTTTTGAAGAAACCTTATGAGATGGTGGAAGAAACATATTCACAAGTTACTCAACTACAAGGTATGTGTAAAATGCTAACTACAAAACTATGCCAAGCATAGCAACTTGGATTACACTGTACAAATATGTACAGTGAAACCTGTTTTGAGAGACCACCTTTAAGGCAGGCCATAATTGGGTCACATAAAGCAGTTGGTCTCTCAATGGAGGTACAATAACATGGGAAAGATAGATAAACAGACTTTGAAAATATGGTCTTAAAAGGGAGATGGTCTTTCATAACAGTAGTCTTTCAAAACAGGTTCAACTGTAATTTTATAATGAACAAACACTTTTCCAATATCATACATTTTTAACTGTGTAAGGACAAAATACTGTCCAAATCATGGTCTTGTTATATATTTTATTTCACTGCAAGAAACTGATAATCAAGTGACTATCTAAAATATTGATTTTATGGCCAGTTTGCGTTGCTTTCTCAAATCTTGATGCTTGCATGGAAACAAATATAGCAGCAACATGTATGCAGGTCATACATATGTGCATTTTGCTCTGGATGGATATGTTAAGGGTGGATCCAGTTTTGTAAACAAAGTATTTCAAAGTTTTCTGGTGTTAAATCTGTTGAAGTCACTAATGTGAAAAAAGGAGGGGGTGCTGAACAAATTATTTAGATATATCTACTTAGTAAAGTTATTGACTTGTTGAAGTGATAGACTTCTGCGCAGACATTGATCCATTTACACTCATCAAACCGGCCAGCTGTATAGAGCTCAACATGAAACAGAGCTGACATTGTTCATTTGGAACTGCATATGACTGTCTTAAAATCACTTGCTACAGTATAGGCATGTGTGTGCTTCTCATAACTGCTTGTAAAGAGCCATTTAAAGTTGTCATGCTTTTCACAAGTGTATTTAGAGCACATAATGTATTACCCTCCTCCCCAAAATGTAGTACACTGTACAGCAAGCATCTTTTCATGTTTTTGAACAAGTTTCATTCTGTAAATCACCATATTAATTCAGAAAGAAAAAATCATAAAATCCTGTACAGATCATTTTGGGCCTGTTCCACATTACATCCCCAGTATGATCATCATCATACAAACTTCTGGCATACACCTGATGGTTTAGGATGTTTGAGGAGTTTACTCTTTGGACTGGTTCTAAACATGAATTTCTTTGTTTGCTGCATACATGGACTGAATGTCAAGAGTGACTGGTTAAAATATAAAATATACATGTTCAATTTTGATCGCCTCTTAGAAAATAAAATTGGTTTTGTCTCTTGCAACATGGCAAACAGTATCTCACCACTGCATTTAGAAAGTATCTGCTATAAAAATTTGAAAGAGGTGATGACTGGGCTCTGCTCTCTCTCTCTCTCTCTCTCTCTCTCTCTCTCCTCTCTCTCTCTCTCTCTCTTCTCTCTCTCCTCTCCTTCTTCTCTCTCTCTCTCTCTCTCTCTCTCTCTCTCTCTTCTCTCTCTCGTCTCTCTCTCTCCTCTCTCTCTCTCTCTCTCTTCCTCTTCTCTCTCCTCTCCTCTCTCTCTCTCTCCTCTCTCTCTCTCCCCCCCTCCCTCCCCCCCTCCCCATATATTTTTTGTACACACACACACACACACACACACACATTTTTACATATATATATCTACAGAATTGATTAGTTCAGATATATTAGATGCATGTACTGATTTCAGATGTAAAGCAAATTTATGGTAGAAAATTAGCAACCGTGACTTTTGCCCTCTTATGTTTCCTTAATTACCATATTATGCAACATGTATCAGAGAGTTTTGCATTTAGTTGGTAAACCAGTACATGTACATACATTGTGCATGTATGTGTATCAGAATGAGAATGTCCAACTAGGTATTAGTTGTATTAGATTGAGTTCGGACATTTTAACTGTGTAACATTTATTTTCATGGTTCAAAAATGTATTGTTCAAAAGTATTCGTTGCTTTCAGGTTGTTGCAACATTGCTGTAATCATTGATTTCCTTAAATGTGAACAATTGATAATATGAGACTTTTTCGAAAACAGTCACATTTTTTCAGCATTAGTTAAGGAAATTAAAAAGGAAAATGTGAGCCAGGTAGCCATGGACGATCTCTCAGAAAAGCTGCTTGGACAGTGCTGAGTAATATATCTGCTATGGACACAAAGCTGCTGAACCAAAATGAGCAAAAGAAACTATTACCACAGGTAAGATTAGAATGTCAACATTAGCTTCAGATACATGGTAATGGTATTTGTTGCCTTGTCCATTCTCCAAACAGAGATAAAGTTGCTCATTTCCTAAAAGATTAGAAAGTGTAAATTAATAAGATATAAATATGGTTCTAATTGTATTTAACATAATATACAGAATTTTTGTATATTACACATGACACCTTTGCATTACGTTTGGTTTTTAATGTTCATTTCTGCCATTGCTTTCCCTTTATCAAGGCTGCAGAGCTTGCATATGAAAAGTCTCATCACATACATGCACCATAGTTGTCACAAGCAGGTTAATCTTACAGTGACATTCTGTCAACATTGTTTTAAAAAAAATGTTTGATGACTGCATCAAAACTGCCACTGCAATTTTTCCCTATTTCCCTCCCTCCCCCCCCCCCCCTGCCAAAATTTTGACAAATTTTGCATATCTTTGAATCAAACAAAACCGTTTAGCTCATGATCAGCTAAGCTTAGTTCAGAACTCTTCAGTATTACACTATAGCTGTTCAGCTCTGAATACTTGGTCTCAGGCTATGATCATTTCCGTTGGCAGCTTACTTATAGGATACCCTTGAAGTCAACTGGTCACTTCATCAATCATGACCACCTTATCCTGTAGCCTTTAGATAAGAAGCTCGGCTTTTGCTAGTCTCACTTCTGCTCAGTTCAGGTGATGACTTGTACATGTAATTTTAATAGTGAAGCTCAATGTCAAAGTCATTTGAGCACAGGATCACTCCTAATCCTCAAGTTTTGAAGTGTGTTGTTGACTTTATCAAATTTTTCTTTTGTTCAAGATCGAGGACTGTGCTGTCAACATATGGAATCTTGCAGTTGCTAAGAAAACAGGAGGATCCCTGACAAAAACCCTGAACGCCAGATGTAGGTTTACATACATGTAAATTGTAATGTGTAAATTTTATATGTTGATCTGATTAGCTGGCTTAAATTTAAACACAGACCAGGGCTCATTACTTCCTTTTCTTTTCTGCTCTAGTCATCAGGGCAAGCTACCTTGATATTTTAATATATTATTGTCTTCTTCTAACTAATCTGTCTATCCATCCAGCCTTTCAAAATCCTGTTGAAGACACCAAAGTTTTAAGTTACCCCCAAGGGAAGTGCTTTGAAATTTTTTCTCTGATTGGAATTTTCATTTGTTCCAGGTTAGGAGACATGTTAACTGGTGAGAACTGCATGCAGACAAATTTTATGTGTGCCTTATGTCAGTTTGCGAATATTCCAATAATGATTTAATTTGATTTTAAGTAAACCAGTTTAGAATACATTTAGCACTTTGGCAAATCAGATACCGGCCATTTCAGTGCTATGTGGTTTTATATATCACTGTGATTTAATTCACATGAAGAAGGAGGGTATTTTGCTATGATCCATAATTCCATATCAACATTTAAAGTAATGACTTCTAATTTGTTTAAGAAAACTTACCTCTTCAAGTGCCAAATTTTGGACTGAGTCAACAGCTTTTCTCGGTGCACATTGGATGCAATGCCCCCATTGTGTGTCAAGAAAAGCTGTTGACCTGGGATATTTTCTCTGGAACTAGAGGCATGCTGGTACTTGGATGAAAAGTCTTTTTATGAGGAATTGGAATCTGAGATCCTAATGATAATTCAGAGTAGTTTCACTTTAGCAGATCAAATTTAAGCGTGATTCGCATTGAAAGAGTTAAATAGGTGATGGACAAGTGAAATTGCCATTACACTCGCCCAAATTTGACATGCAATTCAACATGCAGGCATGTGAGGTTTCAGATATTTAGCTGATTTCATGTATTTTAACTGCTGATTTCAGCTGAATCGATCACTATGTTTCTTCATATTTTAGGTTATTTCAGCTTTGAACCTCAATTGTCCTTGATTTTTGAGGTCTTCCAGATAGATTTGGGAAACTTTCAGACATTTTTCTAACTGGTCACTCACATGCCTGAACGTGAACAAAAATCAGTAATTTTATAACATGATAAAGTCATCTGTTTACACACAA
This sequence comes from Hermodice carunculata, assembly GCA_964020975.1. Taxonomy (NCBI): domain Eukaryota; kingdom Metazoa; phylum Annelida; class Polychaeta; order Eunicida; family Amphinomidae; genus Hermodice; species Hermodice carunculata. The sequence goes on along the minus strand of OZ026614.1, from coordinate 87,238,246 downwards.
GTCATTTAAAAAAAAATATTAATGCAATATATACACGTATTATGCAAGCACAAGGTGTTTTGTAAAAATTATTACATTATAACTGAGAATGCACTTGCCATATCAACAGTCAAACTTCACACATGCATGCAGTAACCACAGATGCAATGTCCAGATTTACTATGTTTCCATTGTATATTCCAATTAGATCTTTGATATGGTACTATAATGTTACTGTGGGATGAAATGACTGATCTTTTTACATCATTTTTATCATATGCAAATATGCATGCATATAGATTGTTCTGATTGTAAGGTCATTTTGATCAGGTACTTTTATTTTTTGCTACACAGTGCGCCATATTGCCTCAAGTTTGACGTTTCTGTGCAGTATGGCAGAAGGTGACAAAGTAACCTATCAAAAGCAATCGATGGTAAGTATTTTTTAGTCTGCACGATGTATCAGCTCAAATAGATTTTGTAACAGTGCAGCTTGTAATCTAAAAATATACTGTTTTTTCCTCATTATCTGATGATATGTGATCTTGCAATATCTCACCAGAAAAGATGTAAGCCAACCCCTGGGACGGCACTTCGCACTCCCAGATCACCAAACTTGGAACCTGCAAGTCCAAATCTTTGAGCACATCTGTACTCCCCCTGACTTGCAAAAAACCTTGCAACTCAGGCTAACGAGAGAAAAGCATTGGATCCACCAACTATGTACAACTGAGCCATTCGGCCTGAATGTCATGGGCAGATAAGCTTACTAGCTTCGTCATATAATAAATTTTTCAGTTCTCAAGCTTATCTGCCTCAGTACAGGAATTTCTAACCATAATGAATCAAACCTGGTTCATGCCCACGGAACCGCAAAATATCTTGGGCTATCATTTGATACCTTTATGCAACAGGTTTAGAACTTGGAATCCCCCAAGTTATTCCTTTATTACATAACATATCTTTATTACATGTGATGGAGACCTCAAATCTACCCATCCACACTCACTGACCTAAATCAGTACAGTTATCTTGCACCCCGTGACCTCAGAACCGCAGATGGTTAGAAAGTTCTCAAACAACCAAATTTGGTTGGAATTTTCTTCTTACCTGTCCTCCCAGACAGGTAGGCCGGTTTGATTGGACAGTCGAGCAGCGTTCGCACAACACACGTACCCAATTTACGTTGGAAACGTGGTGTTACGTCCAATATAAAGAGTACGTGCGGTTGACCGTTACTTCAGTAGCTGATGAGCCTAGTCATAGGCGAAACCGGTCCTACTACTGATCCTCTTAGGATCCCAACTTGACTTTGCTTTTTAGCCTGGCCGAGTGAAACATGATTTTGCAATATGTTTTATATTTGGATGCTATTGGTATTGGACTACTAATATTATTACTTTCCCATAGACTTACATTATATCCTTTGGCTAATATTTCAATATTAAACAAGAGGACCATGATGATCCTGTGTTCTGGTATCTGGAATCTGATCCTTCTGAAAGTGCAGGCTTTACTGCTTTTGTATTAGTGTTTGAATACCAGTAGTTGACCAAAAGTTTAATATCAGCAAGATATAAGCCAGTTTGTCAGTTTGCCTTCAAGGTCATTCAAAGTAATGGTTGACAATGCCAAAAGAAATTCCATAGCTATTTGCTGTATAGGTATTTTTTGTTCATATTTAACAGTAATTATCGGTCGTGACCTCACCATTACCAAGATTTTAGCCAATATGCCAGATTTACTGGAATAGTGAGAAAAAACAAGAAAAAGAAAACAGAAGTGAATTCTATAAAGACTACATACATGTATGTATTTCCTATTAGAGAATGCCTAAATACGCTTAATTATTGCATCATCATCTTCACAATTTTGGTGCAGGTTCAACTGGGGAACATGTGTAAAAGCAAAACATTCCATCCAACAGTGTTGGCAATATTGCAATACATGCACAGTTGCTGCTGCTACATGTATGCACTTGTGTAGAGCAGCACTTACTGATGCATTGTCCCAAAATTGAATACACCATAACTTCATAGACAATTTGTTACTGTGATATCTCCAGATGGCGGACCTTTCAGTCAATGCTTTGCATCGAAGGTATGTCTAGTTTGTGAATATTTTTGTTCTTTTTGGGGCAAATCTTAAAAAATCTTCTCCAAAACCACTCACTCAATTGCTTTGATATCACAAAGGGACACTCCTAGGGACTCCTAGTTCTTAATTTGTTCACCAGGTGGTGCTGCAATTTTTTTTCTCATTTTGTATGAGCTTTTGCTATTTTCGACTTCTCCAGAACTGTCATTCAGATTAAACTGGAACTTGGTGAATATTTTCCTGTGGAAGGGTCAAACAAAGTTGTTCACTAGGAAGCAATGCTGCAAATTTCTGAATTTTAACCTTTTTACCTCAGCTGACTTGTCAGTCAGCTGAGGTTTTGTGAGGGTCTGTCGTCCGTCTGTCCACAATTCACATTTTCGACTTCTTCTCAAAAACCTTCGGCCCGATCCACTTCAAACGTGGTGGAGATGTGCCTTTGGTGAGTCTCTACCAAGTTTGTTCAAATGGTCACGGTCCAGTGATTTTTGGATTTTTAATGATTTTTTTTGTTCTTTTGGGGGCAAATCTTCTCTGAAACCGCTTACCCAATTGCATTGATATCACACAGTAACACTCCCTGGGATGCCTAGTTCTTAATTTGTTCACCGGGTGGCGCTGCAATATTTTTCTAATTTTTTATGAATTTTTGTGTGTTATAGCTATTTTCGACTTCTTCTCCAGAACCATCACTCAGAATAAGCTGAAACATGGTGGATATGTTCCTTGTAGAAAGGTCAAACAAAGTTGTTCACTATGTGGGAATGCTGCAGATTCCTGATTTTAAGGATTTTCAATTCGGGTACTTATCATTCAATGCAGCTTTCCTATTGATTACTATGTAAGTCAATGGGCATTCTAATGCTAATTCACAGGACAACTGACACAAAATTTACTGTTTACTTGATAACTTGAGATCTGTTTTTGAGTTAGCTGCACATGTTAATTATTCTGTATGAAGGTCATGCTGAGACATGAATGACCTTGACCTCGTTTGTGGGGTCACAGTGCAACATACATGAATTTTACTCTTCATTATAACTTGAGAACTACTTGAACTTTGATGTTGCACATGTAAGTGTTCTACTACACAGGTCAGACTTACTCAGAACATGGTGTCCTTGATCCTTTCCCAAGTTCATAGAGGTGCAAGTGTGATGAATGTCAGGATCAGCTGAGGCAGGGGCTGTTCACACAGCCCTCTTGCTTTCAATTTCAGTACTTGTCAGTAAATGCACGTTTTTATTGATTACTGTGTAAGTCAATGGGCATTCTAATGGTGATTCACATTTGGACTTCTCCAAAGAAGCTTTTAGTCAGATTGACTTTAAACTTGTTGGCAATGTACCCTGTGTGGGTGTCTACCAAGTTTGTGTGAATGGTCATGTTCCAGTGATTTTTGGATCTTGAATAAATAAATAAGACTAGGCAAGGCCAGTGGCAGTCAAAACTTAAGACCAGTGAAAACTCCGACCGGTTTCACTCTTTGTTCTGAGCTCGTCAGGGAGTGAATTGAAAACACCGTTAATTACGCTGCTTTATATAGCAGGGGGTAACGTTGCCAAGGACGGTTGGACAACGTAACGTAAAAATTAACGACCATGCGTTAAGTCAGATCTACCGGTCTAACCGTCAGATTGACGTGTTAGTATGGCTTGAAGATATTTACTCTTCACGTCATAATAGATATCACGTGCCCTTCACAGGCGACATGTTATGTGGGTGACTTGGGGTTACTAAGCCACATGTAGTATTTGGCTGAGACTGGCCGTCTCTAGTCAATATGTATGTGGGAATGAACATACATTCTCTCACATTGCGAGTGTATAGAGCTGTATCGAATGATAGCTTATCTTGACAGGGGGTTCACAGTGTTTTCAGGTGCTAACCTTGTCAGGTGTAGCCAGGTGTCATTTGCTTAGGATAGATAGACACGGAATTTTTGGATCTTGACCTCATTCCCAAGATCACAGGACAACTGACAGGAAATTTTACTGTTCTCTTGATAACTTGAGATCTATTTTGAGTTAGGACCTTGATGTTGCACATGTTAATATTTCTCTATAAAAGCCGGCCTTGACCTCAATTCTGAGGTCACAATGCAACATACATGAATTTTGCTCTTCACTATAACTTGAGAACTGCTTGAACTGGGACCTTGATGTTGCACATGTTAGTGTTCTTCGATAAAGGTCAGACATACTCAGTACATGGGTGACCTTGATCCTATCCCAAGTTCATGGAGCTGCAAGTGTGATGAATGTCTAGGTCAGCTGAGCATGCACTGTTCACACAGCCCTCTTGTTTAATAATTTTGTGTGTGGTTTCGCTATTTTCGACTTCTTCTCTAGAACCGTCACTCATATTAAGATGAAACTTGGTGGATATGTTCCTTGTGAAAGGGTCAAATTGTTCACTAGGTAGCACTGCTGTGGATTTCTAATTTTAACCCTTTTTTCAATTCTGGTACTTATTGGTAAATGCACCTTTCCTGTTGATTAATATGCACGTCAATGGACATTCTAATGGTAATTCACGTTTCGGTCTTCTCGGGAGAAATTCAGTCAGATTGACATCAAACTTGGTTGCAATGTACCTTGTGTGGGTCTCTACCAACTTTGTTCAAATGATTATGGTCCAGTTATTTTCGGATTTTTTTATGATTTTATGTTAAATCTTGAAAAAAAGTTCTAGTAGAAAAGTTTAACATGGGAATTTCTTGTAATGGTTATAACTTTGAAAAAAAAAAGCCAGATTTGTGTCAAACTTAGTAGGAATGTACCTTTGATCAGTATCCATCTATTTTCTGCAAGTGATCATGCTATAGTGATTTTTGGACCTTGTCCTCATTCCCAAGTTCACACGACAACTGACATGAAATTTACTGTTCACTTGATAACTTGAGATCTCTTTTGAGTTAGGACCGTAATGTTGCAAATGTTAATGTTTCTCTATGAAGGTCATGTTTAGACAGTACATGAGTGACTTTGACCTCATTTCTGGGGTCACAGTGCAACAGACATGAATTTTACTCTTCACTATAACTTGAGAACTACTTGAAGTGGGACCTTGATATTGCACATGTTAGTGTTCTTCCATAAATGTCAGTCTTACTCATTACATGGGTGACCTTGATCCTATCCCAAGTTCACAGAGCTGCAAGTGTGATGAATGTCTAGGTCAGCTGAGCATGGGCTGTTCACACAGCCCTCTTTTTTTGTCCCCCACCACCGAAGGTGGCATGGGGGGACATAGAGTTAGTGGGGATAGAGGCCATGTCTGCCCGTTCGTATGTTCGGGTGCACATCTCTAGAAACCTAAGAGATAGAAGAATGAAATTTATACCAGAGATGCATCATACCAGGGGGCATGTGCCTTGTGTATTGTTTTTGACCTTGAAAACAGGGCCCAATAACATAGCAATTTTTGGTGTCTGGCAGCATGTCTCTACAACCCTCAGAGATAGTCTACTGAAATTTATACCAGAGATGCATCATATCAAGGGCATATGTGCGCCATTTATTGCTTTTGACCCTTGACCTATTTTCAAGGTCACAAGGCCCAAGAACATATCAATTTTTGTGGCCTTCAGACATGCTGTATGCATTGTATAGCTTTCTTCTGTATATTGTGGCGGGGGACATACATCCTTTGGATCAATGTGCACTTGATTTTTATGTCTGGGTGCCATCCCAGACATTTTGTTTTTCCTTGATTCTTTCTTTCTTTCTTTCTTTCTTTCTTTCTTTCTTTCTTTCTTTCTTCTTTCTTTCTTTCTTTCTTTCTTTCTTTCTTTCTTTCTTTCTTTCTTTCTTCTTCTTTCTTTCTTTCTTTCTTTCTTTCTTTCTTTCTTTCTTTCTTTCTTTCTTTCTTTCTTCTTTCTTTCTTTCTTTCTTTCTTTCTTTCTTTCTTTCTTTTCTTTCTTCTTTCTTTCTTTCATTCTTTCTTTCTTTCTTTTCTTTCTTTCTTTCTTTCTTTCTTTTTTTCTTTCTTTCTTTCTCTCCTACCTCCTTCCTCCCTTCCTTCCTTCCTTCCTTCCTTCCTCCTTCCTTCCTTCCTTCCTCCCTCCCTCCCTCCCTCCCTTTCCGTCCAGATTTGTCTGGAGTTTTTCTCAGACCCTACTATTCCGAAAACCACCCAAATTGCCATGGTTACTGACCTCCCAGTGAAATTAGGCACCTGACTTGGAATAGTCATGATGTTCAAAATTATGCAAATTAGGGACAATTAAAATTTTAAAAGCTCCATATCTTCCAAACTATTGCAGATAGACATAAAGTTCTAACTTAGGCTTGTAGGTTTGAGACATCTGTCAATGAACAGTGAACAAAAGTTCTAGAAGTGCAACTAAATGTGGCAAGTTTGAAGCTTTTTTGCCATGTTAATTGTATGAATATATTCTTGTGGAAGGGGGGAAAAAGGGGGCACAATGTGTTAAATATAAATTGATTTGTTATGTTGACCATGGACCTACTATCAGATAGTAGATCCGTGCATTGACACAAAATAATTTAGACTGTAATCATGAATTATATATGATGTCAAGTCAGATTCACATGTTGAAGTATTTAATGGAACAATCATCACTCAAAACTTTTTGTGTAAAAAAGCCCATAATCACCATGCAAACCCTGTTAAGGGAAATGCATGTTTGGATCCAGTGTGGCTACAAATTGTTCTGCTCACTGCTGATTGGCTGAAAATCAGGTTTTAGACAGAGTCCACTGAATATGCAAGTCTGCCTCTTAACTGAGCCCGATGGGGTCTGCCTCAGCAGTGGACATGCTTGTATGTTTGCACAGCTTTGTGTGTAGGAAGATGGGAGGCAGGTTGGTCACCCTGGTACTTTCCTGCTTGGATAACTGTCAGGCCATTTGGTATGTGGCTGGTGGCTCAGGGTCCCTGTCCAATTGTCAAGGGCCCTGGGTTTGCTAAACAGGCAACAATAGCATCACCTTGAACAGAGACCTACATTTGATGAATTAGTCTGCTATAAAAATTTGAAAGAGGTGATGACTGGGCTCTGTTTCTCCCTCTCCCTCTCCCTCTTTATGTCTGGGTGTCATCCCAGACCTACTACTACTCTCTCTCTCTCTCTCTCTCTCTCTCTCTCTCTCTCTCCTCTCTCTCTCCTTCTCTCTCTCTCTCTCTCTCTCTCTCTCTCTCTCTCTCTCTCTCCCTCTCTCTCTCTCTCTCTCTCTCTCTCATCTCTCTCTCTCTCTCTCTCTCTCTCTCTACTCTCTCTCTTCCTCTCTCTCTCTCTCTCTCCATGAACCATGAAACAAAGTTACATGATTTTTAATTTTTGCAAATTAGGTGGATATGCATAATTTTTAATCTTGAATAGCTTCAAAACTGTCATAGATAGAGGTGCCATTGCAACTTCAATCTTTGGGTTTGTGACATAGATGCATCCAATGAACCAAAATTGAACAATTTTAATTTATGCAAATAAGATTAATACAAGAAATTTAAATGTTCAATAACCTCAAAACTATTATACATAGAGGTGCCATTCCGACTTCAATTTGTAGGTATGTAAGAAAGCTGCATCCAATGAACCATAAACCCATTCTAGGCTTTTAATTTATGCAAATACACAAAATTAAAGTGTTTGAATAGCTTCAAAACTGTTACAGATAGTAGTGTCAATCAAACTTTACTTTATAGGTTTGTGACATGGCCACATCCAATGAACTAAGAACAAAGTTATAGCATTTTAACTAATGCAAATTAGCATAATACACAAAATTTAGATTATGTTGAACAATGGCAAAGTGTAGCATTTCAAACTTTTCTGATTTTGAAGGTACCCAGACAGATTTGCTGTGAAGCAAATCTTCTTTTCTAGTTTCTTTCTTTCCATGCCACCAAATTTGCCCTGACTTTTTCTGGGACACTATTATTCCCCAAACCACCAAACTTCATGGTGACTGACCTACCAATGAAATTGTGCATATTGTTTGGACTTGTCTTGATGTTTAAAATTATGCAAATTGAAATTTTAAAAGCTCCATGTCTTCCAAACTATTGGAGATAGACACAAAATTTCAATGTGCAAGTATATGTTAATGACTGCTGCCAATACAATGGACAGGAAATGAAAGTTGGGGAATTTCAAATTATGCTTATTAGGGACATTGAAAAATTCAAAAGTTGAATATCTTCAAAACTATCATAGATAGACATGCTGTTCCAACTTCAAATTATAGGTTTATGGCAAAGCTGCATCCAATGAACCATGAACCAAAGTTGTAGGATTTCAATTTATGCAAATTCTGTGGATATGCAAAATTTAAATCTTAAATAGCTTGAAAACTATTATAGACAGAAGTGTCATTCCAACATTAATTTAAAGGTTTGTAACATAGCCACATCCAATGAACCATAAACCAAAGATGTACAATTTGAATTTATGCAAATCAGGTGAATACGCAAAATTGAAATCTTTTGGAATAACTTCAAAACTATTAAAGATAGAGGTGCCATCCCAACTCAAATTTAAAGTATTGTAACATAAACACATTTACTGAAACAAAACTGGATAATTTTAATTTACGCAAATCAAGTGAATACACAAAATTTAAATCTGAAAAAACTTCAAAACTACTTTACATAGAGGTGGTATTCCAACTTCAATTTGTAGGTTTTTGACATGGCTGCATCTAATAAACCATGAACCAAAGTTACAGAATTTTAATTGTATGCAATTTAGGTGAGTACACAAAATTTAAATCTTTGAATATCTTCAAACCTATCATACATAAAGGTGCCAGTTGAACGTCACTCAATATGTTGTGACATAGGTGCATCCAATGAACAAGGAACCAAAGTTGTAGGCATTTAATTTGCGCAAATAAGGTGAAAACATAAAATTTAAATCTTGAATAACTTCAAAACTATTATACATAGAGGTACCATTGCAACTTCAATTTGTGGGTTTGTGACATAACCATAGACAATCAACCATGAACCGTAAGTTGTAGGCTTCTAATTTATGCATATTAGACAAATACACAAAATTAAAATTCTTCATAACTTCAAAACAACTGTAGATAGTGGTGTCATTCAAACTTCACTTTATGTTTGTGACATACCCACATCCACTCAACCATGAACCAAAGTTGAAGGCTCTCAATTTATGCAAATTAGACAAATACACAAAGTTAAAATCTTCATAGGTTCAAAACTACTGTAGATGGTGGCGTCATTCAAACTTCACTTTATGTTGGTGACATAGCCACATCCAATTAACCAAGAACCAAAGTTGTAGCATTTTAATTTATACAAATTAGGCTAATACACAAAGTTTAGATTATGCTGAACAATGGCAAAGTGTAGCATTTAAAATGTTCTCATTTTGAAGGCACCCAGACAGATTTGCTGTGGAGCAAATCTTCTTTTTTTTTTGTTCTTTCTTTCTTTCTTTCTTTCTTCTATATGACCAGATTTGTCCGTAGTTTTCCTCGGCCCCTATTATTCCAAAAACCACCAAACTTGCCGTGGTGACTGCCTACTGGTAAAATTGAGCACCTGGCTTGGAATGGTCATGAGAAGTTTAATATTTTAGGCAAATTAGGTGCAATTAAAATTTTGAAAGCTTACATATCTTCCAAACTATTGCAGATAGACACAAAATTCAAACTATCATGTAGGTTTGAGACATCTGGCAAATCCAATAGCATGCAAACAAAAGGTTGGGAATTTAATGTATTCTGAATTAGCTGAATTTCCCAACAATACACATGTATCCAGGGCTTCTACTGCTTGTTACAAGCTGCATAGACCTCCATGATGCTAGGCAACCATTTTGCATTCATAATAAATCAGTTTGAACTGTCTCATGGACAGCCTTTTATTCATGCATGTTAGGTATATAGTTTGGAAGGTTTAGGTCTTATAGCAAATGGGGGTGGGGGTGGGTGGGGACTCCCAACAACTGTGTGATGAGGTTTTAATAATATACAGAGAATCTCTTTCTGTTCATGCAGGAACAGATCTGTTCCATGCTGCTGTATGTACCAGCATGGAGGAAAGGGACTATAGTTTTATTGCTCCATGGTACCAGGCAGGCTATAGTTCCCACTAGTGCTGGACAGAGCAT
>OZ026614.1:87150566-87223066 GCA_964020975.1 Hermodice carunculata | reverse complement strand
TGTTCGGTATAGGGAGGTGTTCGGTAAGAGAGGTTTTACTGTATATATTTCCAGTGTAAGCAAACCTCCCTATACTGAACTCCTCACTACACAGAACACTTTTTTCCAGTCCCAAGGGTGTTCAGTATAGTGAGGTTTTACTGTACAGGTACAATGGTTGACTGCATGGCATTTGGATGTAGGAGCAGCATAAACAATGAGTATAATGGAGGCTTTTGCAAGTTCCCCAAGGAAAATATGTCAAAAAGTATGGACTGGGGAAGTGAACTGGGAAAACTTCAATCTTGGCTGTTATTTCAATGCGCAATTTTAACTGTGTATTGACCATTTTGAGACTGCTTGTTTCGCCAAGGACCCAGAAATCTGTAAAACATATTCAACAGCAACTATACAGCTATATGCATTATTTGAAAACATGCAGGATACAACAAAATTTAGATAAAATGTTACCAGGATCACCTATCATATCAGACAAGAAATCACATGTTAATCTTTTAATGTTTCATATCATTATGGTCTCAACTGTTTAGCTTTTAATATGCTATATGTGGGCCAAAACTCCCAATCTTTCAGTAAACGCATATCTTACCACATAGATCAGATATTAACTTAAAGAAACCGATCAACATTTGTCGGCATCCACTTTAACACAGAAGGATACATTATTAATCATCTCCAAATTAAGGTATCCAGAGACTTGGCTCAAATAACACATCACTACATCTGGCAACGGAAAGTACGTAGGCTGCAGAACTATGCACATTCCAACTGTTAAGACTGAATGCTCAAAAGAATAGAACTTTTGCAAGCTTCAAGATGAGATTTGACTGTCACCTAGGTGGAAAATCATAAGCTTACGTGCAATTGTTGAAGCGGCACATCAAAATACATGATGCACAAACAAAGAGGTTAATGTGCCCAATATGCATAGTCCATTTTGGCTGGCATGATAATTTTAAAAGGCACTGCAAAAATAAGTGTCCAGGTGAAACAGTGTAGCCAGTAAAGTTTAATCCCAGAGAGAATTCTACATCTCTTCTATAAGCATGCAGCCTTTTAGTCAATCATGGCAGTGCTTGTTTCTTTATACTGTATGCTTTTTGACTTTCCAAGGATTTGATGCTATGCCAAGTTTTTACCCCAAACTTTCAGGCACTAGATACACTGAGCAAGTTATTGGCAAAACAAGGTAGCAATGCAGAAGAGAAACAGGGAGTACAGAGAGATCAGCTCAAAGTTCTCTGCTACCAAGCTGAAGCAGTGAGTATTCAGTCAATATATGCAAGCTAGTACAAGCTGCAGATACCAGGATCAAGTAAGTGTTTACTCTTCCATGCAGCACATTTGTAAAGTGATTAAGCCACTGTGGCAGGGGGAGGCATGACACTCCCATTAGTGATGCTGCTGTAAAGGTCCTTTAGCAAAGCTGACTTCTCATTCTGCTGAGCTTATAATATTGGTCCAAGTTCATCATCTGTCTGTCATCCATCATCCATCATACATGTAGTGCTTCCACAATTAAATTTTCAACATCTCTAAAACCCTTTACCAGATCCACTCTAATTTTTGTGGGTATCTACCTTGGGTAGGTCTCTACCCACTTTTTAGTCCCCCGCCCACTTGGTGGGGGACTATAGGTTTGCACCTCGTCCGTCCGTCCGTCCGTCGTCCACAATTCACATTTTCGACTTCTTCTCAAAAACCGTCAGCCAGATTCACTGTAAACTTGGTGGAGATGTGCCTTGGGTGGGTCTCTACCAAGTTTGTTCAATTGGTCACGGTCCAGTGATTTTTGGATTTTTAATGAATTTTTTTGTTCTTTTTTGGGTAAATCTTAAAAAATCTTCTTCTCTGAAACCGCTTACTCAATTGCTTTGATATCACACAGGAACACTCCCTGGGACTTCTAGTTCTTAATTTGTTCACCAGGTGGCGCTGCAATTTTTTTCAAATTCTTTATGAATTTTTGTGTGTTATAGCTATTTTCGACTTCTTCTCCAGAACCCTCACTCAGATTAAGCTGAAACATGGTGGATATGTTCCTTGTAGAAGGGTCAAACAAAATTGTTCACTATGTGGGAATGCTGCGGATTCCTGATTTTTAACGATTTTTTCAATTCTGGTACTTGTCAGTCAATGCAGCTTTCCTATTGATTACAATGTAAGTCAATGGGCATTCTAATGCTAATTCACATTTTCGACTTCTTCTCCAAAACCGTCATCCAGATTGACTTCAAACTTGGTGGGGATACACCTTGAGTGGATCTCTACCAAGTTGTTCAAATGGTCACGCTCCATTGATTTTAAAATTTTTTTGAATGCACCTTTACTATTGATTACCATGTAAGTCAATGGGCATTCTAATGCTAACTTACATTTTCGACTTCTTCTCCAAAACCATCATCCAGATTTGCTTCAATCTTGGTGGCAATGTACCTTGGGTGGGTGTCTACCAGGTTTGTTCCAATGGTCATGTTCCAATGAATTTTGATTTTATTATGATTTTTTTTCAAAAAATCTACAAAAGTTTTAATAGGAAAGTTTAACATGGGAATTTCTTGTAATGGTCATAACTTTAACAAGAGGACTGTGTGAACAGCCCGTGCCTCAGCTGATCTCGACATTCATCACACTTCCAGCTCTATGAACTTGGGAAAGGATCAAGGACACCATGTTCTGATTAGGTCTGAACTTTATAGAAGAACACTTACATGTGCAACATCAAAGTTCAAGTAGTTCTCAAGTTATAATGAAGAGTAAAATTCATGTATGTTGCACTGTGACCCCACAAACGAGGTCAAGGTCATTCATGCACTGTCTCAGCATGACCTTCATACAGAATAATTAACATGTGTAGCTAACTCAAAACAGATCTCAAGTTATCAAGTAAACTGTAAATTTCGTGTCAGTTGTCCTGTGAATTAGCATTAGAATGCCCATTGACTTACATATTAATCAACAGGAAAGCTGCATTGAACAATAAGTACCCGAATTGAAAATCCTTAAAAATCAGAAATCCAAAGCAGTGCCACATAGTAAACAACTGTTTGACCCTTCCACAAAAACATATCCATCACATTTCAGCTTAATCTGAGGGAAGGTTCTGAGAACAAGTGAAAAATAACAAAACCGTACAAAAAATTCATAAAAAATTGCAGCGCCACCTGGTGAACAAATTGGGAACTAGGTGTCCCCGGGAATGTCTATGTACAATATCAAAGCATTTGGGTGAGCGGTTTCAGAGGAGAAGAATTTTAAAGGTTGGCCCCCAAAAAGAACAAAAAAATTCATAAAAAATCCCCAAATCAATAGAGCGTGACCATTTGAACAAACTTGGTACAGATCCACCCAAGGCACATCCCCATTAAGTTTGAAGTAAATCTGGCCAATATTATTTAAGTTATGACCATTACAAGAAATTCCCATGTTAAACTTTCCTATTAAAACCTTTGTTGAGATTTTTGAAAAAAAATCATAAAAAAATCATAAATTCATTGGAACATGACCATTAGAACAAACCTGGTAGACACCCACCCAAGGTACATTGCCACCAAGTTTGAAGTAAATCTGGATGACGGTTTTGGAGAAGAAGTCGAAAATGTAAATTAGCATTAGAATGCCCCTTGACTTACATGGTAATCGATAGGAAAGGTGCATTTACCGCAAAGGAGCCGAATTGAAAAAATCATTAAAAATCAGGAACCCGCAGCATTCCCACATAGTGAACAACTTTGTTTGGCCCTTCCATAAGGAACATATCCACCATGTTTCAGCTTAATCTGAGTGACGGTTCTGGAGAAGAAGTCGAAAATAGCTATAACACACAAAAATTCATAAAAAATTTGAAAAAAATTGCAGCGCCACCTGGTGAACAAATTAAGAACTAGGAGTCCCAGGGAGTGTTCCTATGTGATATCAAAGCAATCAGGTAAGCGGTTTTGGAGAAGAAGATTTTTTAAGATTTCCCCAAAAAAGAACAAAAAAAATCATTAAAAATCCCAAAATCACTGGACCATGACCATTTGAACAAACTTGGTAGAGACCCACCCAAGGCACATCTCCACCAAGTTTGAAGTGGATCTGGCTGACAGTTTTTGAGAAGAAGTCGAAAAGGTGAATTGTGGACGACGGACGGACGGACGGACAGACGGACGACAGACCCTCACAAAACCTCAGCTGACTGACAAGTCAGCTGAGGTAATAATATTGATCAGATTTACTTCAAATTTGGTGGGGATGTGCCTTGGGTGGATCTCTATCAAGTGTGTTCAAATGGTCATGCTCTATTGATTTTTGGATTTTTTATGAATTTGTTTGTTCTTTTTTGGGGCAAACCTTCAAAATTCTTTTCCTCTGAAACCGCACACCCAATTGCTTTGATATCGTTCATAGACACTCCCGGGGACACCTAGTTCCCAATTTGTTCACCAGGTGGCGCTGCAATTTTTTTTAATGAATTTTTTGTATGGTTTTGCTGTTTTTCACTTGTTTTCAGAACCGTCCCTCAGATTAAGTTGAAATGTGATGGATATGTTGTTGTGGAAGGGTCAAACAGTTGTTTAGTAGGTGGCACTGCTTTGGATTCCTGATTTTTAAGGATTTTCAATTACGGTACTTACCAGTCAGTGGAGCTTTCCTATTGATTACTATGTAAGTGAATGGGCATTCTAATGCTAATTCACAGGACAACTGACACGAAATTTACTGTTTACTTGATAACTTGAGATCTGTTTTGAGTTAGCTACACATGTTAATTATTCTGTATGAAGGTCATCCTGAGACTGTACATGAATGACCTTGACCTCGTTTGTGGGGTCACAGTGCAACATACATGAATTTTACTCTTCATAATAACTTGAGAACTACTTGAACTTTGATGTTGTACATGTAAGTGTTCTTCTATAAATGTCAGACTTACTCAGAGCATGGTGTCCTTGATCCTTTCCCAAGTTCATAGAGCTGCAAGTGTGATGAATGTCAAGATCAGCTGAGGCACGGGCTGTTCACACAGCCCTCTTGTTTACTTCTTCTCCAGAACTGTCACTCAGATTAAACTGAAACTTTGTGGATATGTTTCTTGGTGAAGGGTTGAATGAAATTGTTTACTGGGTGGGACTGTTGTGGATTCCTGATTTCAAACAATTTTTTCAATTCGGGTACTTATTGGTCAGTGCACCTTTCCTATTGATTACAATGTAAGTCAATGGGCTATCTAATGCTAATTCACATTTTCAACTTCTTCTTGCAAACTGTCATCCAGATTGACTTCAAACGTGGTGGCAATGTACCTTGGGTGGGTTTCTACCAGGTTTGTTCAAATGGTCACGCCCCAGTGATTTTTTCATTTCTACTGATTTTTTTTTTTTTTTTGACAAATCTTACAAAATCTTGTTCTCCACAACCGAACGCCCAATTGCTTTGATATTACATAAGAACACTCCTAGGGACTCTAAGTTCTTAATTTGTTCACCAGGTGGTGCTGCAATTGTTTTCAATATTTTTATGAATTTTTGTGTTTTTTCGTTAATTGTCACTTCTACTCCAGAACTGTCTCTCAGATTAAGTTGAAACTTTGTGGACATGTTCCTTATGAAAGGGTCAAGCAAAGATATTTACTGGGTAGCACTGCTGTGGATTCCCGATTTTTTATGATCCTTTTTTTTTTTTTTTTCAGTTTGGGGACTTATGTGTAAATGCACCATTTTTTATTGCTTACTATGCAAGTCAATGGGGATTCTAATGGTAATTTACATTTTGGACTTCTCTGAAGCAACTGTCTGAGATTTACTTCAAACTTGGTGGCCATACACCTCGGGTAGGTCTCTACCAAGTTCGTTTAAATGGTCACGCTCCCGTGAATTTTTGAAGTTTTTATGATTTTTTTTTCTTCAAACATCTTTAAAAACAGTTTTAATAGGAAAGTTTAACATGGGAATTTCTTGTAATGGTTATAACTTCAATCATTTTGGCCAGATTTTTGCCAAACTTGGTAGGGATGTACCTTGTATAAGTGTCTACCTGCTTTGTGCAAATGTTATGCTCCAGTGATGCTTGGACATTGACCTCATTCCCAAGTTCACATGACAACTGACATGAAATTTACTGTTCACTTGATAACTTGAGATCTCTTTTGAGTTAGGACCTTGATGTTGCACATGTTAATGTTTCTCTATGAAGGTCATGCTTAGACAGTACATGAGTGACCTTGACCTCGTTTCTGGGGTCACAGTGCAACATACATGTATTTTACCCTTCACTATAACTTGAGAACTACTTGAAGTGGGACCTTGATATTGCACATGTTAGTGTTCTTCTATAAATGTCAGACATACTCATTACATGGGTGACCTTGATCCTATCCCAAGTTCACAGAGCTGCAAGTGTGATGAATGTCTAGGTCAGCTGAACATGGGCTGTTCACACAGCCCTCTGGTTTTCTAATTTTTTATGATCTTTTGTGTGTTATTGCTATTTTTGACTTCAGAACTGTCACTCAGATTAAGCTGAAATTTGGTGGATATGTTCTTTGAGAAAGGGTCAAATAAAACTGTTCACTCAGAGCCAATACTGTGGATTCCTGATTTTTCACAATTTTTTTCAATTTAAGTAGTTACTGGTAAATGCACCTTTTGTATTGATTACTATTTAAGTCAATGGGCAGTGTAATGCTAATTCACAGTTTTTATTTCTTGTCCCAATTGGGCAGTCAAATTGACTTAAAACTTGTTGGCAATGTGGGCTCAGTGGGTCTCTAGCAGATTGGTTCAAATGGACACGCTCCATTGATTTTTAGATTTTTTTATGAATCTTTTTGTTCTTTTTTGGGGCAAATCTTATAAAATCACAAGGGTATATTTACATGTCAGCTGAGCACAGGACTGTCATAGTCCTCTTGTTTTGTTTTTGTTTTTTTTCTTTTTTGGTCGAATATTAAAAAAATCTTTTTTGAAACCACTCACCCGGTTGCTTTGATATCACACAGGAACACTCTTAGGGACTCCATCCCAATATGTTCACCAGGTGGTCCTGTGATTTTTTTTTCCGAATTTTTATGTGTTATTGTCATTTTTGTCTTCTCCAGAACCGTCACTCAGATTAAGTTGATACTTTGTGGATGTGTTCCTTGTGGAAGTGCCAAAGAAACTTTTCACTGGAAGGCAGTGCTGTGGATTTCTGATTTTTAGTGATTTTTTCAATTTGGGTACTTATTAGTAAATGCACCTTTCCTATTGATTACTGTGCAAGTCAATGGGCATTCTAATGTTTATTCACATTTTTGACTTTCTATCAGAAACTTTTAGTCAGATTGACTTTAAACGTGGTGGCAATGTACCTTGGGTGGGTCTCTAGCAGGTTTGTTCAAATGGACACGCAGCATTAACTTTTAGACTTTCATGATTTTTTTTGTTCTTTTTTGGGCAAATCTTAAAAATGGCAAGGGTATATGTACATGTCAGCTGAGCACAGGACTGTCACCGTCCTCTTGTTTTATAATACTTTTGTATCCAAAAGCTTTCTGCAGATTGTTCTGAAATGTGGTGGAAATGTTGCTTTTGGAGGGGTCAGACAGGTTCACTTGGTGGTGATACCCAGGATCCCTGATTTATACACATTTTTCAATTTGGATGCTCATTGGTTAATGGATATATTCTTGGTGACTATATAGGTCAATGGAGATTACAATCATTATGGTAATTCACAATTTTGACTTCTATTCCAAAACTGTTAGCCAGAATCACATCAAACTTGATGCTAGTGTACCTTAGCTGGGTCTCCACCAGTTTGGATCAAATTACCATGCTTCAGTGATTTTTTAGATTTTATTACAAAATCTTTTGTTAATTTTTAAGGGGTAAATTTAAAATGTTCTGCAAAACCACTTGGCCATTGCTTTGAGTTTGGATGAAAAAACTTATGGGGACCCCAAGACTTAATTTCTTCAACATGTGACACTAATTTTTTTCTTTCTCTCTGTCTCTTCCTTTTTTTCACTTTTCCCAAACTGTATGTTGGGTTACTTTCTCATTAAAATCAGTTGGGATGTACCTGGACTCAATATTCACCAAATTGTCCAAGTACATGATGCTGCTGTCATTTTCTGATTTCTATTAAATTGTCATAAACGAGTGAAACTAGTAGGACAACACAATGGCCGATGCTGTGGGGTGGTAAAAAGATGCCCAGATGGATTTACTTAGAGATACATGGTCCGCATCCTTGGGACTGGTCTAAGTTCATTTATGAAAGACAGGGGCGAAGAAGGCCTAGGGGTCTTGAAAAATTAAAGATGTCAAGACAAGAAGCTTTTGAAGGAAATGTTAAAAAATCTAGAGTAGCTTCACCCAACGTGTTTCGGGCCCCGGGTGGCCCTTCATCAGGGGACGGGAGGCTACTCCACTTTATTGAAGAATTATGTACATTGAGGCCCTGTGAGGCTAGTTTCTTGAAGCTTAAAAGTTAACAGTGCTGCCCCTGTGAGTGTAATCATTTGAAGGCTTATATTGTCCAGTCTCTCCAAATGCTTATTCTTAATCAAAAATAGTTAACACTGGATGTTACTTTATCATTTGCATATCAATGAAGTCCATGTTAAGAGTGATAAATGTATCAATGTACTATTAAAGTCAATAGGCCGTGGAATGTTCCAGGTTCATGTTCTCATCACGTACTGTTGTGAGACTATAATATACATCCGTTTTTGTGATTAATAAAAAGGAAAAAAGAATTTAACAAGAACAGTCTCTATGTTTTATTGGAAGGTGGATTGCTCCTCCTCTGGTTCTGGGTCCTCCATCCTTCCAGCTGAAATAAAGAAAGGCACAGTTCAGTTACAGGCTGTGGGTGGATGGGCCTTCCTCTTCTTCATCGGATAAGTACAAATCATTTCTAATAACAGGAATTTTCTGTGGAACCACGAGATGCCACTACGGGTAGGTGGGGAATGGCCTAGGTAATCTTTGCTCAATGTACTCGTTATAGAACCTTGGTTTATAGAAACGTGGATTCCTGGAAATTGGAATCTTTTTTTCATTGTTCTCCTTTGTGCTGGTGGTCTGCTTGGAGACAATTCTGAACTTCACCCAGCTTGGGTCTACTTCAAATGGTCTGGGATATTTGGTGAGCTTGGTTGCCTCCTCTCTTGGGACGTACCATCTTGGTGTCTAAAAATCAGTGTTATGAATTTTAAAGTGATGACGGTAATTATTCATTCTCCTGTACATCTGGTTACAAATGTCACAGGTGAATCTGCTCTCGTCTCTGTGCTGATTGGTCGCATGCCTGTTTAGAGACTGCCTATGTTTGTATTTTTTATGGCAGAAATTACGGATTAACATTTTTCTGCCCTAGAGTTGAGACCCATTGGAGTGACGGTGTTTAATTTGTGGGTTCAGGCGGCTTCCTGTGTTGTTTGTATTATGTTGTCAGGGCTAGAAATTTTTTTGTATACTATATATCGTGACGTCAGATGTCAGACATTGTTTTAGATGTAAGGGGATTGATTTAGGCCTATCATCTTTAATGTCTTGACAATGTCTGTAGAAACGTTTGACTAGGGATTGTGACGTTTGGCCAATCAACATGCTGCTTGTGGCATTTGGTGCACTTTATTATGTAAATTATGTTCGTGTGTCGGCAAGTTATTTCTTGGTTAATTATGTCCCCCCATGCAACGGGGGGACATTGTTTTTGCGTCCGTTTCTTCTGCCTCTTTTTCTTCTTGTTCTTCTTGTTCTTCTTCAACACGTGTGTTGCGGACGCGATAACTCAAGTTAGATTTGATTTGGGAACTCGAAATTTTGTGTGAAAATGTTCCTATATAAAACCTTGCTTGGGATTGCAGATGGGTGACCTTGACCTATTTTTCAAGGTCACATGGGCATGTCATGTAAAATTGATGCTGACTTGATAACTCCGCGAGGATTTGACTTAAGAGGTTGAAATTTTGCATGATTATGTACCATAATATGAACTAGGTTGGATTGTAGATGGGTGACCTTGACCCATT
The DNA here is from genome assembly GCA_964020975.1 of Hermodice carunculata. Taxonomy (NCBI): domain Eukaryota; kingdom Metazoa; phylum Annelida; class Polychaeta; order Eunicida; family Amphinomidae; genus Hermodice; species Hermodice carunculata. The sequence goes on along the minus strand of OZ026614.1, from coordinate 87,213,060 downwards.
TTCAAGGTCACTTGGCCACTTTTAAAAATCATTGCAGATGGACTCGAGAAAGATTTGACTTAGAGAGGTTGATATTTTGTGTGATTATGTTTCTATGTAAAATTTTTGTAAGACTTTGCCTGTAACTGCAGATGTATGACCTTGACCTATTTTTCAAGGTCACATGGGCATGTCATGTAAAATTGATGTGGACGCAATAACTCCACAAGGATTTGAGTTGACAGGTTGAAATTTTGTATGATTATATACCAAAATATGAACTAGGTTGGGATTGTAGATGAGTGACCTTGACTTATTTTCAAAGTCACATGGCCACTTTTTAAAAATAATTGCAGATGCACTCCTGAAAGATTTGACGTAAAGAGGTTGACATTTTGTGTGATTATGTTTCTATGTAAGACTTTTGTAAGACCTTGCTTGTAACTGCAGATGTATGACCTTGACCTATTTTTCAAGGTCATGTGGGCATTTCGTCTAAAATCAATGTGGACGTGATAACTCAAGGAAGATTTGACTTGGGAAGTTGAAATTTTATGTGAAGATGTTCGTATATATGAACTAGGTTGGGATTGCAGATGGGTGACCTTGAAATATTTTTCAAGGTCAGGTGGGCATGTCATCTAAAATTGGCACTTATGCAACAACTGTGCAAGGATTTGACTTAGGGAGGTTGGAATTTGCATGTTTATGTACCATAATACCAACTAGGTTGGGATTGTAGATGGGTGACCTTGACGTATTTTCAAGGTCACATGGCCACTTTTTAAAAATAATTGCAGATGCACTCGAGGAAGATTTGTCTTAAAGAGGTTGACATTTTGTGTGATTATATTTGTATGCAAGACTTTTGTAAGACCTTGCTTGTAACTGCAAATGTATGATCTTGACCTATTTTTCAAGGTCAGGTGGGCATTTCGCCAAAAATCAACATTTTGAAATGTCAATAAAGAGTGTACCTTCACCATATCTGTAGATCATTGGAATCGGGATGCCTATTTATAAAAATAAGGGTGACAATAGTAAGGGCGCACGAGGAGACATTTGATTTTCTGTTGGCAAATCAGCCTGTTCTAGTTTATATTTGATATTTGTCAATGTGCTAATAAAAGCTTTGGTATCTGTCATATATGGGCATGCTACACACTTGGAATGGCACAGTTTATTTCTGGGTCTGCGTTTGGTCCTCTTTAGGTCTGAATGAACTAGTTGGTTACCCAAAGACAGAACTCTTTTATGACACCTCATGGGTGTTTTATCATATGTGTGGAGGGTGTCTACATGCCTACATAATATTGGCCAATACTTGTTAATTACAGTGTTGGTAGCAGCGATATGTGGGTTATATCTGACATCAAAGTTAACCATGTGTGGTGGCGTGTTGTCTGGGTTGCAAAAGAGCGGCCCGTAGTTGTGTGGAAGCGTGGGAGATGGCTTAAATCCTCATCGATGTGTGCCGGATAACCACGTGCCAATAGATTTGTGGCTAAAACTTTGACCTGGATACGGAAGTCTTCCTCCATTGAGCAGATTCTTCTCATTGGTAAAGCTTAGCTGTAGGGAATTGATCGTTTCTGATGGTGTGGGTGGCATGAGTTATAATGTAGGTATAGATAAGAGTCGGTCAGTTTAATGTGTACCATTGTCAAAAGCTGATTATTTTTGATGTCATGTTTGACGAGAACATTTAGAAAATTTAATTTAGGTTTGGAATGGGTCGTGAATTTGATGGTGGGATGGAAATTGTTGGCGTATGTGATGAAATCTTGTAGTGTGTACTCGTCATGTTGCCAGATCTGATTCCGATATCGTTGATAAAACATAATCACATACGTGGCTTTAAATGAAATGAGTCCAGTAATTGGGTTTCTAAATGATGCATAAAAATGTTTGCGTAATTGTGTGCCATTTTCGTACCCATGGCGATGCCGGAGATTTGTAGATAATAATTCTCATTGAATCTAAAACAGTTTTTGGTTAAGACAAAGTGTATTAGACATAATGAGATCCAAGGTCGGGTTGTTGGATCTCGAGTCTGGTTGAGCATTTGTTTAATGGCATATGTATTTCCTCTCTATGTGGGATATTTGTGTATAGTGAGGTGGCGTCTAGGGTGACTATAATATCTGTGTGTGTCGAAGTGCATGATTCTGTTGGTTTTGTTGAGGATATCTCTGGTGTCTTTTATATGTGGTGGTATTTGCGTCACCAAGGGTATGAGAAATGTATCCATATAAGCGAAAATTCTGTTCATCGGGCCACTACAGGCCGAGACAATGGGTCTTCCGGGGACATTCGGCTTATGTATTTTAGGTAGAAAATAGATAACAAGACTTAGTGTCCTTGGTTGTTTGTTTGCTAAGAAGCTATATGTTATATCGTCGATTAAACTTTGGTCGTGTATATATGTGTTATAAACTTATTGATTTCCGTGTTGATCGTGTTGGTTAAGTCAGTGGTGACTCGTTTATGATGAGAGGTGTTGTTTAACTGTCTCATAGCTTCATTGATGTAGTCCCTGGTGTTTTATATGATGATAGCCCCTCCTTTGTCTGCTGGCTTGATCACTATGTTGGGATCATCTCTCAGGTTTCTCATATGGCATGCCGAACCTGCAAATATTCACAAGTAGAGATATCTGTATTCTAATACAGATATCTGTATTTCTAATTCAGATATCTTCATTTCTAATTCAGATATCTGAATTAGACTGGAAATACAGATATCTGTGTTAGAAATATAGATATCTGTATAAAATGACAAAATAGAGATATCTGTATTTCCAATACAGATGTCTCTATTTCAACAACATAAGCTAGAGAGCAATGAATGCTCCCTTGTGCGGAAGTGCTACAGATTTATGGCATGCATTTATTTCACCATGTGAGACCAAAGAGCGTGCAAACCAAACCGGGCTATATGCAAATCACATTTGATTTGGAGCCACCTCAGAGCACATTACCCCACACATTTGATTCTGGGCACGGGGTATTATTAGACCTGGTATGGGGCCTCAGGACCACTGAGATAGGAGGGAATGTCCATGTCACACACAGTTCAGAGGCCCAAGACCAGATGACACTTGCCAGGTCTAAGGTATTATTAGCTCCAGCTAGGTCAGCCAGGGCACACACGACATTGATCATACATATATTCAATCACCCTTGAACTGAAATCAAAATATATGACAGTGGGTGCCCTGGACAGCCTGGGGTCAGGGTACATACATGTTTATGTTTTGTAAAAAAAAAAAAAAAAAAAAAAAAAAATATATATATATATATATATATACCTAGGCAATATGGAGTAAGTTTTATGGTGACCAGTTTGCCACATTGTCGTAAGAGGTCGTCTTGAGGTATTGAAGTGAAAGACTCCAGTCACTTTGCTAGAGATCTTTCACTGTAAAACATGTCCTGGAAGTGTCACGGCTATAACTGTCTTTGGTCAACATATGTTGAGGGAGGGAAAACCCATGTCTATAGACATCTACATTACAAAAGTTTGTTGTCCAGATCCTTGGCCACTGGGCCTCAGGTCACGTACCTTACAGTGTCACACAAAGGTTCTGTCTGGCAAGATGAGACAAACACAACCCCAAACAATACTTCATATCATAAGTCCAGGGCATGTTCATTCATGGGGACAAACTGTCCACTTTGCATCATCACTACATTATCATCATCATCATCATCATCATCATCATCATCATCATCATCATCATCATCATCATCATCATCATCATCATCATCATCATCATCATCATCATCATCATCATCATCATCATCATCATCATCAGCTTGACATGATTTGACAATAGTTGTACATTTTTACTCTAAAAATTAATTATACTTAGTCTATTAATATGTACATAACCAACTACAGTGAGACCTCATTAATCCGGACACTATTGTTCTCAAAAATTTGTCCGGATTGTCGCGGTATTCGGACTGTTGAAACTGTCAATCACGAAAGAAATTACCTACACACAATGACAACTATTTATTATTTCAACATGGTAATGCAATGGTCTTTATTGATGAGTTGAGTAATGTTCACAGCTCAATTGAACTACATGTGCCAGTCATTAAAGGGAATTAATGGATTAAGCTGCATGCAGAAATCGGCAGCATGTTTAGGGAAACCTCTCAAGCCCTGAGGAAGGGCCCAGATGGCCCGAAACGTTGGCGAGGGGTTTCCCATATTAAAACATAAATTTTTGGAGTTGTGTTCCTTATTTCTTTTGGTACGTGAATGAATCATCTTTTGGGTCCTAGATGTTGTCCGCATCTTTAACTTCGTTATATCGGACTAGTCCCATGTTGCGCGACCCTGCATCTCCCCTGTGAGATCCATCTAGACACCCATTAACTTTTAATAGCTGGTTCAGTGTTGGTTTCTCACCTTAACAACACTTAAATTCAATGTGTAACAAACGTATGTTGGGCTTTTATTTAATTGTGAAACATAGTAAGAGATTACGTTTTGACTGTTTTTTCAAACAAAGATAACAAAGGAGGTCTCAGTGCAAACGTATAAGAATTTACGCTGGCATCACATACTGTGTATACAAGATGCAGTGCAAGTTACATTGTATCGGAGAGCGACGCTGGCAGGTGTCAGATCAACTCGCGGCTTGTGAATACAAACATCAAAGGCAGCTAAAGTTTGTTTTAATCCGGACTATCGATCAAATTTAACATACTAATTAACCATTATGTTGACAAGCAAGCATGTCCGGATACGGATACTGAAATTCCGGACTAACAATCAATCTTACAATGGGAGAAATTCGTTCCCTAGAAAAAATGTTCGGAAGCTGAGAAATCCGGACAGTTGAGGTCCGGAGTAAAGAGGTCTCACTGTACTTGTAAAACTTCAGAAAATCCCTTTTTTTGAAATCAAGAACATAAGCATGATACTTGGCAAAACTTCGATCTCTTGCTAATAGATGCACATGTAACCATGCATAGTTCCCCCCGCCCCCCCCCCCCCAAAGAAAAAAAAAGTTGAAGATTTGATGTTAGATGTAGTAAACTTAGTTTCTGGACCCCTATTTGTGCAAACCTCCTTCAAGCACTGCTTTATACAAATCTTAGTTAAATACCACAAAGTTGATATATAATTTCGAGGAAAAATAAGAAGAAAAAGAAGAAATGGGATTAGATTGATCTTGTAAGCCCAAAATTACACAAATGGGGGTACAGAGGGTGCATCGGGATCCATCATTAACTGCATGTACCTTCACCATGTGGCAACACTAATAGAGATATTTGTATTTGTAATACAGATATCTGAATTAGAGATACAGATATCTACATTAGACTGGAAATACAGATATCTGAATCAGAAATACAGATATCTGTATTACCAATACAGATATCTGTACTAAAAATAATACAGATATCTGTATTTAAGTACAGATATCTGTATTTAAATAAAGATATCTCTATTTAAATACAGATATCTGCATTTAGAAATACAGATATCTCTATTTGTGAATATTTGCAGGTTTGCCTTGCCATATTTTCAAGGCTGAAATTTCTGCTTTGGACGTGTTATGACGTGTTTTAGAAGAAGATTGGGTCATGTGGTAGTCCATGCATTGTATGAACATCTCCAGATCTGGGTTCTGTGACGGGGGGGGGGGGGGGGGGATTCCATCCTTTTCTGGGTGGTTTTATAAGATTGATGTTAGATAGTGGGTCCAGATTGTTCTTATGAAGTAATAAGAGTCTTAATTGTCTGGCTAATCTTTTATGTTTGCTTCTGTTGAGAACAGGATTGAAGTAGGAAGGTGTGGGCAGAAACCTAGGCTCTTGGCTAAAGTGGATTGCTCTGCTGTGGTTAAAATCTTGGTTGAAAGGTTGATGATGCTTTTCTTTAGAATGGAGGTGCTCTCCTGCTTCTGTTTCTTGACATGTTGCCACTGATCTTTTGTAGTATCTCTGTCCCATTTTTTGTATGGCGTTTGTCATTTAGTCCTGTCGTTTCGCATACTTTGCACTTCTCTGAAAGTTCCTGGACATGTCAAATCTCTCCCTCTTCTATATTATCAGTTTGTACCCAGGCTTCCCTTATCTGGGTTCTAATTCCTCTGTCGTCACTGCCAATATTCAATAAGTGTGCTCAGTAGTTTCTTCTGTGATTCTTCTAAATTGGTAGTCCATCTCATAATAAAGTTAGATCTAAAGTTGGTAATTGAGGCTCTATATTGATTCTTAGACCGTTCGATGTGGTCCCCTTGGAACCACTTCCATCAAGAAATTCTGTGTGGTGTTTGGCTCTCGATATTTTTAAAGTGAGTTTCTAAAGGTATTTGTAAGTTGGTAGATTGATATCGCTGATTCTTGATGATGTGCTGGGTGTCACTGACATGTTGGGTAGTGCTGTGCTGGGGGTGCTGTCTAATGACTCCATGGCTGGTGTCTTGGATCTGTTCTGCAAATAGCTTGTGTGTCCTCTCTTGATGGAAGATATGGGCCTTGAAGGGCGTCAGTGTGTGTGGTGATGTTATAAAGAGATCGAGATTTGTTATATTAGAAATTGTGGCTTGTGGTTTTTTAGACATGTTTTTTTATAACAAGAGCAGGGGTATGTCTAGTTCAGGTCATTTAATTCATTGATGTGGCATAAAAAAGGGCGTGAAGGTTGACTCAAGACTTACATGTGCTGTGATGACTGTAATTAAGGGCTGGTCCAGGCGGCGATTTGGCGGCAGGGTTGGTGGGTCAACTAGCAGTGGCATTCTATTGGGGTTCTCTGTTGAGGGGATCCATGCAAAGATTTGGGCTGGTATCAGTGGACGCAAGTCATCTGGTAGTGGAAAACAAGCAGGTAACCAGTCAGGGTGTACATTCCTGGTATGCTGGATTAATTGCAGGTGATTTTGTTTGGACAGCCACAATACCTGCAGAACAGTCTGTTGCGGTTTGGCGTCAGAAGATCTATAATCATGGTGCCACTAAAAACAGCTACTCTAGATTTTTTTTTTCTTTTCCTTTAAAAGCCTCTTGTCTTGAGGTCTTTAATTTTTCAAGACTCCTAGGTGTTGTTTGCTCCTTTGTTTCATTATTGAATTGTCATAATTAGAAAAAATCAATAAGGTTATATGTACATGTTAACATTGGTACAATAGGGATAGAAGCAAGTCTGACATATGACAGTGCTGGTGCATAGATTAGGTTTCTGTGTTTAGTGCATACAGAATATGCATTATGTACTACATGCATGTACATGGTAGCATATGCATGTACTATATATGGAATTTGCATTGCATTGTTATCATTAGGGGTTTGTTTTTTTTTTTCTTTTTTTTTGTTATTTTTTTAGGTGGTGATTCATTATAGGACGTACTATTTGCATCTGAACTAAATATATGTCAAATGAAAATCCAAAACAAAAATGTTTATGTTTGCATGTGTTTATACTAGATTTTAGCTATACATGTATTTCTGTATGTTATACTAGATTTTAGCTATACATGTATTTCTGTATGTTTTTCCCCCACTTGCAGGCTCTGCTGGATGGACAGCATGAATCAGCTTTAAACTTTATGGAACAAGCAAAGGCAATGCTATCCCAGCTACCTAAGGAGGTACCATAAACAATAGTCCCCCTCTTATAATGCCACCCCAAATGTACCAAAAATGTGGCCTTATAAGAGAGGTGGCCTCTCTTGAGGGTAAAATATAATGCAAAAGCCATGCTTGCCGCATGGAAAAGTGGCCTTTGTAGAGGGGGTGGCCTAGCTCTCTTGAGAAGAGTCTTACAAGCAAGTGACCACCATACATGTATCCTATATTGGAAAAACATTCAAATATGAACTGTATAATGTTTGTGAAAATGGCTGAAAAGGGTCCTTGTGTAACTCTTACATATAACTTTTTGAGTTAAAAAACTACAAGAAATGCTTGGATGTCAAAAATCTTGTCAACCTTTTTTTTTCATCAAGAATAATACAGGCAATTGGACAACAGAAGGCTATATAAGAGTGTCATTATGTTGGGAACCAAAGCTTCCATATAGGAATGTGTCTATATGAGGAATGGCAGCATGCTTTCATGTACAACTACATAATGGTGACCACATGTGGGACATGAAATACAACTAAAAACACATGCTTCATTGACCATTGGCTGTATTAATAAAAATCAAGCTAAGTTCAAAATTCAACTAAGTTAAAAAATTGGACTGTAAGTAACTGGGGTAACAAATTTACACACTTTTCCGCTCTTTTTTTTCTTTGATATGTATGTCCATTTTGAGTAAACTCATAATGAAAGTCTTGAACACTTTTATCCTTAACTATTAGCATCTTTGTTAGAAGAATGTGGATGATTAACAGTGTTTTCTATGCATAATGTGCAAAATGAGTGTTACCCTAGTTACAGTTCAAGTTTTGAACTTACTCTTAATTTTGCACTTAGTTGGTTTTGAGAATACGGCCACAGAGCATTAACCTTTGGCTGTCACTATATGATGAAATACTTCATACTAAAAATTTTCATTTAATGTATGATAATTTTGATGTGAAAATTAACTGCTTCATGGAAATTGAGGGTCATATACACATGTAAAGTTTCAAATAGACCATGCATCCATCTCAGCTGCGCACAGAACTGCACAGACTTTGTTTAAATTTGTACATACTAAGTTGAACCTCGTTGGCAACTCAATCCAGGCTGTTGAAGTATTCCCTGTGACCTATATACTATATAATCAGACAGGATAAAAATCTATGCCAAATTGTTTAAAACAATATCTGCATGCTTTAATTGCATATGTTGATCATCAGTTTTTTTTCCAACAGGGTTCTTTTGTGACGATGTTGTGTTATAACTTTGGAGTGGATTGCTATCAAAAGCAGCAGTTTGAAGCAGCAGTGACATGGTTACGACTCAGTTATGACATGGGTGAAGGCAAAGAAAATGTTGGTTCCAGGAATCAAGTAATTATCTTTACAATATAACCATGAGGATTATATCATTTGACATATTAACTCATTTTACATGATTTGTGTCTGCTCATAAAGCCTAAAACAGATATGATATGTTTCAGAAACTTGTGTTACAAATTGAAACATGGCACCATTATGAAAAAAGGCCTTGTTTTTAAAGTGTTGCTGAAAATTTGTACACACTTAATTGGCTGCAAAATGGCCACAGCTGTGATATATAACTCAAAATTTCACCATACAGACAACTTTAACTTTATTACAAACTGACATCAGTAACCAGTGAGATGATGTAAAGCTGCATAGTGTATGTGGCAACTTCACCTGTAGCAATCCATTTAAAAGTGAAGTTTTCCGATGAAACCAGGGAGATATTTTTTTAGTTGCCATTTATTCAACTTCTTCAGCTGCTTGTTGTCCCCCAGCACTGAAGGTGACATAGGAGGACATAGAATAGTAGTTGGGATTTGGGCTGCTTCTGTCCGTCTCAAATGAGGACAAGAAATTACCAATTATATAATTATGCAATTGTCAAAATGCATAAAAACCCTGTTAAATTCAGGTTCATCATTGCAGCAAAGAAATGTGTTTTGAAACAAGTTGCCAAATGACTCACGTAAGTTCTCAAACTTGTCAAAAATTCATATTCTAACTACTGCAAAAAAGTGACAATGTACACGGGAGTGAATAGAATGTGTATTACAGATAGCACAAGTGATATTCTACTAGACATTGACAAAATCAACAATAAGAATGGTGCCAAATCAATTCATACCTTTGGTTTCTCAACATTGTATACAAAGATCAACTTGACAGACTTAAACAACGTGCTGATTTCAATGTTGGATGAAGGGTTCAAAGGTGGCACATGTCAGTATATTAAAATATCTGGTGCTGAGGCTAAATTTGATAAAGGTAAGAGCAAAGGAATATCTTACACAAAGCAAGAGTGTGCTCAAATGATAGAATACATTATCAACAATGCATACTTTTCCTTTGGAACCAGAGTCTATCAACAAATAGTAGGCATACCAATGGGAACAGATCCAGCCCCATATATTGCCAACCTTTATTTACATTATTATGGATCAAAATGGATGGAAGAATTGGCAAAACAACTTTTACAGCTGCAAGAAGATCATATTCTCACAGAAGATTTATAGATGAACTGTGTGCTTTAAACAATGGAGATGAAATAAAGGGAAATTGGAAAAACATATATCCCAAAGAATTTACATTAAATCTGGAAAATGTAGGAGATATAAAAGCTACTTTCCTTGATCTGGATATAGACATAAAGAACAACCAGTATGTAACAAAAATATTTGACAAGAGAGACCAGTTCAAATGTGATACTATCTCATACCCTGATCTAACAGGAAACATTCCAGAGAAACAAGCATATGGAGTTTGTATTGGACAAGTGATAGGTATTGCTAGAAACACCACACTTTTTAGCGATTTCATCAATAGAGTCAGAACTTAGTTGCAAAAACTACAACACAAAGGTTATAAAAAACAACAACTACACAAAACTCTGTTGAAATGTTTCCAGAGATATGACCAAATACCTAATAAATACAACACTAACTCAAGAACAGTATTTTGTGTGTTTTCTCTTGTGTTCACTCTTATGCTTATTTCGATGTGTTTATTTGTACTTTTATTTCCTCATCCTTGGGTTTCAACAAAATATTATTATGTACATGGGTATTCTTAATTAAAGTGCCAGTTTTTTTTTTTTTTTCCACGCCTGTCTTTGGTGTGCAGGACCAGTGGGGTAATCTGTCCCGGCACAGCCTTTGAAGGGACATTGTCTGATGATTCCCGCTGCTCCCGAACATTTAAAGTCCTCTTTCATTTGAATTCAAAACAAGCAAGATAACTATGAAGTAAACCACTAAGGCTGTGATATGCTTGCATGTTTGCATCATTTCCCTGTCCACAAACATACTTTCAGCATGCCGCCTGATTTTGCGGTGCCACCGTGATACCACTCTCCTTTTGCCCTGGGCCATTGCTACCTGTAGCCATGTGACAGACTGTTAAGTGTGATTGACGGGTGGCATTGTTCCGCTTAGCGGCTAAAAAGCAAAGGAATGACACATGGATGTTCAGATGTCCACATGCCTGTGTGGTTTTTTTATTTTTGCTTTTTTCTGATACATGTATTTCTACTTTAGTTGAAAGCTTGAAATTTTGCCAACTTCTAGAAAGGACATTAATTTTATCTTGTAAAACCTCTCAAAAAGACGCCCATGCAAAGGTTTTTGGTGTCTTACCTGTCCTGAACAAAACCTGGCAAAACTTCATAGAATTATGTAACTGGGTAAGACCAAGGCTGAGATTTTATCTGGGTTACCTTGACATAGCTCTGAAGGTGACAGGGTCACTTTTGTGAAATAGGTTTTTGGTGCTATAACTACCAAAAATCATAACAAAATGAAACTTGGTAGGATTATGTATTTATGTGAAATTGGTTTCTCTGCTGTATAGCTATACGGAAGAAAACAACAAAACTTAGTGAAACTTGATAGGATTATGTATGTGAGTGAGACTTACGTTGGCATTTCATCTGTGTTACCTTGATCTAATTCCCAAGATCCCAGGGTCATTTTTTAAAAAATTGGTTGCATGCATTAACAATTGAAAAATGTAACAAAACTGGGTGAATTTATTAGGATCATGTATCTTGGTGGGACCGAGGTTGGGATTGTATCGGGGTGACTTCACATAATTTCAAGCTTTCAGAGTCACTTATGTGAAATTGGTTTTTGTGCAAAAACTATTGAAGAGCTCAACCAAATGCAGAGGAACTTTGTAGGATTATGCATCTGAGTGAGCTATTAGGTTGGGATTATATCTGGATGACCTTGATTTAAGTTTCAGGTCACAGGGTCACATGTAAAATTGGTTTCCATGTGATAACTACTGAAGAACTTAACAAAACTGGGTGAAAGTGTGTAGGATTATGTATCTGGACTAGACTTAGGTTGGGATTGTATCAGTGTCACCTAGCCTAACACCTTAGCTTATTGCTTCAAGGTCACAGAGTCACTAATGTGATATTAGTTTCCTTGGGATAATATGTTAGGGACTTCAAAGTTCAAACTTGGTAAGGTTATGTGTCTGGGTGAGACCTAAGTTGAGATTGTGTCTGGTTCCCTTGACCTAACACATGGACACTATGTCAGTCAATGTTAAATATTTTAATTAATGCAAGTTGCTGTGGATAAACATATTTAACAAACTATTGGTTTTACATGCAGATCTAGAATACAGTTACCAGGCTGAATATATGTGAATTCAAATATCACTTGTGCTGCTTATACGTCCTACACAGCCAGCATCATACAAGTCATTATGATGATTAAAAAGAAAAAGCATTTGCTGTGTGTACTTTAGCTGTGCTGAATTGTCAGTCTTTAGAGTGTATGAAATCTGTTTGTGTCCCTGTGTGTGTCTCTTAGACATTTTACACTTTCCACATCTTCTCAAAAACCCGTCTATGGAATGTTTTGATTTCATACATGGATGTTCCCCATGTGGTCCTCTACCAAGGTTGTGAAGGAGATTATGATGTAATAAGTTTAATTTTTTATGAATTTTTAATTTATTTTCTGAAAAAAAATTGAAAAATTTCATCATCTCAAGGACTACTTGGCTGATTGCTTTGATATTGCACACAGGGTCACATGGAATCACATAATTTCCATTTTGGCTATGAGATGGCACTGCAATTTTTTCTGTTGTGAATAAATTTTTCTTTTGAGGCTATTTTTGGCTTTTTCTTCATAATGCAGGGATGAGAATTGGTTGCCATTTGGCAACTTTCAGCCAAAATTGCTCTTCTCCCACAAAACAGAATTTTCTCAGTTTGGTCTAATTTCTTCAAAACTGTTGAATTTCTTGGGGTGGGGTATAGAAGGTTGCCAAATTGCTCCTGGAGTAGCCAAAATGTACTCGGATCATTCTCATTCCTGATAATGGCATAACAGAATTGCAGGAAATTTGATCAGGTTATGATCTTACTAAAGGTACGGTAATGAAAGTGTGTGAAATTGATGAGGATACATGTGTATTCAATTTTGATGAATCATTAGTACGATATGTGAGTGAGTGCTGCCTATGTACATGCATATAGCAATACAGTACATATATTGCAATGTTGTCAAGTAGGTTGTATGAAATGTTTTATTTTGCACACACATATTCCCCTGGTTGGCCACTGTCAGCTTTGTAAAGGAGATGATGATGCAATAATTTTTATTTCATTTTTTTTTTTGAAAAAAAGTCAAACTTTCTTCTTGTCAGAAACTGCTTGGAACAATAGGGAAGGGCAGTTTCTTACATTTCCAGAAACCTCCACTACACAGTGCGAGTCATCCCTTTCATCCGGGTACTCGCCTGCGGGTGACCATTGGTCTCGGCGGATTTGCAAACACTGTGATAATATTGTACGTATCGGCAATCAAAGTGCCAAAAATGTTCCTTTTCACATAATATCTGCTAATAAATTTTACACACACAAAAGATAAGATTGTATTATAGCAGAGCATGAATGCGATAATGGAGGATCAAGTAGGATAAAACAACATTGGTCATCGCGTTTTAAGAAGTTGATTGTTTATATATTTATTTGCCGGTTGTGCTGTCATATTGTGTCAAAAATAAAGACAAATAGACAACCTCATCAGAATATGTTATTGTAGATGAATTCCCAAGTTTTACAGTGTTACTGTATGTGTGTGGGTGGGTGTGGGGGGTCGGCAGGTAGCGTTTAAAGTTAAATTAAAACTAAAATCAAATCATGTGATTAACTCCACAACAATGTGTATTGGGTTGATTCCTTGATTGCATTACTTTCTACAAAAAGTATTTATTAATGATAACATTATCATGATTATGAGTTACACTTGGTTATTTCATTCGCCAAGAAAATCGCTCAGTTTGCACCATGCGTTAACACATCATAATATGCGAGGCTACTCAGGTTGACCCGCTATTGAATACCCGGATGAAAGCTGTCCGCAGCGCCACATGGCGGTCAATGAGAGAACGCAGAGTTATTGCTCTACCATATTGCCATGATATCTTGCATACAGGGTCACTTGGGGTCACTCAATTCACATTTTGACCACCAGGTGGTACTGCAATTTTTAAAGTGTGTGTGTCAACACACACTTTTCTGTATTTCCTGAAATTCTTTCTTTCTTTCTTTCTTTCTTTCTTCTTTCTTCTTTCTTCTTTACCAGCAAATTTGTCCGACACTTTTCTCGAACACTATTACACATAGCGCTCCAAACTTGGCATGATTGTACCTCCATGCAAGGAGATTGACCATTTTATGCAAAGGAATGAAGGTGTTTAAAATTATGCAAATTAGGGGCATTTGAAATTTTAAATCTTGAATAACGTCAAAGCTATAATAGATAGAGATGTCATTCCAACTTCTACTGGGGGGTTATTGACCATTGCGCATCTAATGAATTTAAAACAAAAGTTGTAGCAACTTAAATTATGCTAATTAGCAGCATTTAAAATTTTCAAACTTGAATATCTTCAAAACTATTATAGATGGAGATTCACTTCAACTTCTGCTAGCGGATTGTTGACCATTGCCCATGTAATGAATCTAAAACAAAAGTTGTAGCAATTTGAATTATGCTAATTAGCAGTATTCGAAATGTTCAATCTTGAATATCTTCAACACTATAATAGATAGAGATGCCATTCCAACTTCTGCTGCTGTGTTTTGGAATAGTTGTACATTGCCATACCAATATGCTTTTAAGACACACACACTGATTTGCTATGCAGCAAATGATCTTTCCTAGTTTTCTTAGTTTTGCATTGAAGTTTTGCATGCTAAGGCGCTATTTTCAACTTCTCCTGAACTGTTGAATAGAATTGTATGAAATTTTATCAGAATATAATCGTACTGAGGATTTAATGCAAATTTGTGAAAATGATGGGTTTATGTTAAATTTTGTCAAAATTATGGGATATCAAACTTTGGGACCATGTGCCATTGATGGCTACACCTGAATACATACATGTAGGTATATGGCAGCAGTACTATTACATGTAATAAAGCTGTAAAGTCTGCACTTCCAGAACCAACAGATTCCATCAGCAGAGTGCAGGATCATCATGATCCTCTTGTTTTCCTTTCGAAATAGCACAAGTAGGTAGAAGGAGAGTGCATGGAAAATGATACATACATTAAGCATTTGAGAATCAAAGCTTAACATTTCTTGAGAGAAGCAGAAAAATTCCATAGACTCACAGCTGAAACACAGCAGATATGTATAACATTTTGCAAACAAACAATGATAAAATCAGATGTGAAAAATATGCCTGCTGCAATATTGGCCACCAACCAAGAGTACTATAATACAGTGTACATGCATGATTTATTTTGCTTTTGTGGAAGAAAATGATGGGGTAACAATGGTATCTTTCTTTCTTCTCTGATGCTTTCTTGTATACATTAAAGTGTAATACTTCTTTCAACATTGCAATTGCTGCTAGCACTTTTTTTTCTTTTTGGTAACATAAGGCACGCACCTTGCGGCTGCTTGCCAATGCCTACTTGGAGTGGGATAGCAGTCAACACAGGCAAAAAGCCTTGAGTGCTGTTGGCTTAGCAAATGCGGTAAGTTGAAAATTTGCTCTTGTCTTCACTGAGATGAGATTTTGAGAAGGCATATAAAGAGTTTAGGTGTAAAGTGGTTAGCAGTAACAAAATTCTCTTTAAAATATATATGTATTAGGATTTTTCTGTATGATTAAAAGTTACATCCATGCAGGTATATTTAAAATAAGGTGGTTCATACTAACAGCTAACTTATGCTAGAGTCTCAAATGCTTGAGTGCACATTTGTAAATGGTTCAACACCTGCAGTCAGCAGGGCTTGGAATGAGCCAGCCTTTCATGTTTGTTGATAGTGGTATTCACACACAATTATCAAAGTACACAAAAGTGATTATCATTATTGGAAACAAAGTTGAAATCAGATCCTGTATTTTAAAGCACTTTAACCCAGATTTGTGGCAACCTCGGCAATATATTATCATGGACCTATTAACAAGAAAATAATAAGTCCATGATATTATAGACTGTTCAAGTGACTTGATATGAATGTTCCTTGACTTTGTGTGTACCTGGTTTATTGACAGAGTTGGCCCTGCAATTATTGTAATTTCTTCAGCAGGTGGTGCTGTGCTTTTGTCTGTTTTTCGCTGATGAATTTTTGGTCTGTTTGTGGTTTTTAATATCTCCAAAAGTGATTGTTAGATTCTCTTCAAACTTATTAGGAATGTTCCTTTATTACATGTACCTTTTCACCAAATTCAGTCACAAGGTACATGTAGCACTGTTGTTATTTCCTGATTTAAAAAAAACAAAACAAAAAAAACCTAATAATATTACAACATAACCAGTTAATATAGGGGGATTGGTATAATTTCATGTGAAAGTAGTTTCCTCAATTTGTTTATGTCTGTGTGTCAACACAGGCATTCTCTCTCTCTCTCTCTCTCTCTCTCTCTCTCTCTCTCTCTCTCTCTCTCTCTCTCTCTCTCTCTCTCTCTCTCTCTCTCTCTCTCTCTCTCTCTCTCTCTCTCTCTCTCTCTCTCTCTCTCTCTCTCTCTCTCTCTCTCTCTCTCTCTCTCTCTCTCTCTCTCTCTCTGAAATCTTGAATAACTTCAAAGCTATAATAGATAGAGATGTCATTCCAACTTCTCCTAGGGGGTTATTGACCAGTGCGCATCCAGTGAATTTAAAACAAAAGTTGTAACAATTTAAATTATGCTAATTAGCAGCATTTGAAATTTAAAAACTTGAATATCTTCAAAACTAATAAACATAGAGATGTCATTTTAACTTCTACTAGGGGGTTATTGACCATTGTGCATGTAATGAATCTAAAACAAAAGTTCTAGCCATTTAAATTATGCTAATTAGCAGCATTTGAAATTTAAAACTTGACTATCTTCAAAACTATTATAGATAGAGATGTCATTTCAACTTTTACTGGGGGGTTGTTGACCATTGCGCATGTAATGTATATAAAACAAAAGTTGCAGCAATTTAAATTATGCTAATTAGCAGTATTCGAAATTTTCAATCTTGAATATCTTTAACACTATAATAGATAGAGATGGGATTCCAACTTCTTGTAGGGGGTTGTTGACCATTACGCACCTAATGAATTAAAAATAAAAGTTGTAGCAATTTAAATTATGCTAAATAGCACCATTAGAAATTTTAAATCTTAAATAACTTCAAAGCAATAAAAGATAGAGATGCCATTCCAACTTCTACCCAACTGTTATGGAATAGTCGTACATTGCCATACCAATATGCTTTGAAGACACACACTGATTTGCTGTGCAGCAAATCATCTTTCCTAGTTATTGACTGTAGTTTCAAAGCTTAGGTCTTGCAGCAAGTGAGAAAAAAATCCCAACAACTGTATAACTTAGGTTCTCCACAAAATACAGAACATCATATATACTGCTCATGTTGAGCAGATCTCTAAGGCCCAAACAATTAACTGAGGGGCACCCATCACAGAGCTGCATTGCCATATAACTTATGCATGTAGTAGAAAGATCATGGTGCAGGGCTAACCCAGTCAGCAGTTGGTCCAAATTAGAGACCACTGGATCTCTGGGTAGAGGCCTGTAATGTGATACCATGGAGCAATAAAACTAATTTCTTTCCTCCATGGTAATATATCCCCCTTGACATAGTATATAAGTGTGGGCCCAGTTGGCTTAATTGACCATTCACAGCATAAAAGCAGCAAAGTCTTCCAGTCCAGAATGAGAGTTTTGACAAGGTACTTTATGGGATTCATAACCACAGAACTGGAGTGTCATCATGGTGACTGTTCAAGCATGTAGTGCTAGACTTTTGATGTTTTTTTAAATTGTAATTTGTGAAATGAAACCCACATGTTCTTCATAGGTATTTTGGTGTACATCTGACCGATTCTTGTATTTGCATTTTTACTCTTTTTTGCCCTGTGATGAAGGATCAAAGACAGTTATGTTATATGTGGTTAATTCCTCTTGGACTAGAATATGATACATTGTATATGGATGTTTAAATAATGTTTATTTCTACATGTACATAATCATCTATACTTAAAAGGGCTGACCCTTTCCTGAGTGGGCCCTCCCTTCCCTTCCTCCCCCCCCCCCTTACAGTGGCCATTTTTTTAAAGAGCCCTGGGGAGGGAGGAGAGCCTCTATTGATTGGTTTCACTAAGTAAACCTTGGAATTGTGTGTATATCTTATTGTAACATCTTGATCCTTCTCAAATTTCAAAATGTGAAATGCCTGTATTAACACGATTTTAAATGCTGCAGGTTCATATCCCTCATCAGATGCACTATATGCTGCATACATGCAGTAGCTGTTGGAATTACACTTCTCTCTGTTAAAGGTTTGAAGATTTAAAGTTCCAAATACTCCCAGTATTAAATGAAGTCCATGTATGATAAACAGTTATATGTTACGGAGAACAGATACTGATTGGCTTATACATTTTTTTAATTATTACCTGAAGATACAGGTGTCAATCCAACTTCTTTCTTTCATGTGTATGTTATAGATAAATGCAATTAAATAAAAGTAAAAGATGTAAAATTTGAATTCATGATAGTTAGACATACTTAACCCTTGAACTGCTAATCACGGCTATAGTCGTTTTCTCATTACTGTTAAACATGTAATGGTTAAAGGATTCAAATTCCTTATGAAGATACCTTTCATTCAAGTAGCAGCAAGCCTAGTCTAAAGCAAAAAGTAGTCTAAGTCAACAGCTTTCCTTGGGGCACTTTGCATGCTTGCATGCAAAGTATCCCCAGGAAAGCTGTTGACTCAATCTTAAATCAGCGCTTTAAGGGTTTATGGAATTTAAATGCTGAATATCTTCAAATGCTTTGTGTATAGAGGTGTCAATAGAATCATGGATTGGTTAGTGGCATAGGTACATCCGGTGAAATGAACATGAAAGTTGTATGAGTTGAAATTGTGTTAATTGGGCACACTCAGAAGATTTTAATGTTCACAACTTCAAACTTATTGAAGATGAAGGGCCCCAATGCAGGGGGGGGGGGGGGTGTCAATTCAAAAGATAGCAGTCAAGTTTCATAGGATTATCATTGAACAAACTTTGAACACTTAAAATTTTTATTAATTTTCAAGGGACAGAGACACATTTGCTGTAGAGCAAATCTTATTTTTTCCTGGTTCACCAGACTTACTTCAAACTGGTTGGAATGTATCTCGGGTGGGTCTCTGTTAAGTTTGTTCAATTGGTCCTCACTTCAGTGTTGTTGTTTTTCTGCTCAATATTTTCTTATGTATTTTGAGGGCAGTGGTTCATGAAAATCTTAAAAAGGCATCTTCTGAAATGGTTGGGCTAATTACTTGAGAAAGGTAGGTGAACATATTTGGGGCCACATTTCTCAGATTGTTCATACAGGTGAACTTGACCGTATTCACATGAGTGAATTGTGGTTTTCAAGAACAGTTTGAGCTTAGCCTGGGTCTTTCAAATTAGGCATGATGCTGGTCCATTATAACAACTGGGTTTGAATTGTATGCCATAGATCTTGACCGGTATAGGCTTCAACCCTTTAAAATTTCATTTTAGGATGATAGTTTGAAAAGTAGTGAGTTAGCACTGATATTGCATGCGATGATGTCATTTATAAGTGCTAAATTAATACATAATAGTGGGGACCTTTAAAATTTTCAAGGTGACACACCTGAAGAATGTCACTTTTCACTTAAACCATGTTCTTCAGTTTCAAAATTTGGCTACTAGGACAGATTTTTAACACCCAAATCAGTTTGTGCAGAGCTGCAAAATATGATCAATCCTTTCTACTTTTCCATGACAAAACAGCTGGTTTGTCAGCAACTTTATTGTGTAGTGCTGTATGTTCCATTATTATTGTTTAAGTATTCATTGCCATTGATTCAAAATGTCTTGAGATAACATTGTGAAATTCTACACACCAAGAAGATACATGTACTTTCATATTGGACCCATGTGTAAATTTCATAAGATTAGTCCTGGATTTAAGTTGATTAACAACTGGTCCTTCTTTGTCTTTTGTGAAAAACTTTACTCATACCAAAGATTCGACTGCAGTATATATAAAACTATGCTTTTGTAGAGCCAGTTGCATCCAGCAGGCTTGTACTTGAAGATGAGGATTTTGCTCCTAGGTCCATGTGGAGAGGATCGCCTCAAAGCAGGTTTGCCTTCTCTTGGTTTAAAATGCAAATAATGCCATGAGATACTGTTGTATATAAATATAATCATTAAGAGAAGTGATGACTTCTTATGTGTACAATAGCTGAAATATCATCAATAGTGGGGTCATGTGTAACGGCATAGCTGAGGTTACCAGGCTGGTTGCATGTTGCATTATGGTGCGGCTGCACATTAATGTGTGAATAGATCAGAATTGATCATCGGTTGACTGTCCGCAGTCGATAATAGATGATGAAATTTCAGCTGATTCCAATCACTAGTGTAAGCCTAGACCTACACACTGTGTATGCATGCTGCATCTTGCACATGTGTCTAGGTCTATTGCTTTAACATTTGTATTACATACTTTCTATGGCTGAGGATCGAATACTTAACTGTGTTAACATCAATTTGATGCCAAAAATTTTGTTATATCAAGCTTACCATGTATGTCATTATTCTCTGGTGACCTATATGTAATCAGTGTTCAAAGTATAGACATATATGAAATAGGCCTACCATTGCTGCCTTGAGTTCTGAGTTCCCTGTTTGGTTTAAATTTATTTTATTTAAAAAAAACACTTAGCCTGCAGGCTGAACAGCCTATATGAAGGCCTCTTGCAATTTCCCTGAATGATGCTTGCAGTCATTAATGCCAAGATATAGAGAATCTCACATGGCTGAGAGTGGGTTACTATTTTTATCTCACAAGGGATTGTTGTTTGTGGGGAAAATCACAAGTGATTGCATCCTAAGTGACAGAAAAATAGTAACTCACTCTCCAGTCAAGTAAGATTTTGTTTATCCTCTGTTTAATTGGGTATTCACTGCAAAAAAAAAAATATATATATATATATATATATATATATATATATGCCCTAGGCATACTTTCAATGCCGACCCGGTGTGCCTTGTTTGTTTATGTTCATCATAGATATTCAACCTCATGTGTGACGCATGATCAAACATCCCTCACGTACATTCGATTTTGTCCTGTGGTATACACTTCGTTAATGATGCAGGTGTGTCACAATTTAGTTGTGATAGTGTTTAGGTCCTGAGACCTAAAGTGAGTGACTACTTTCAAATTTCACACTAGAAAATGATAGTTCACCCTCAGACATTGAATAAATACATGTATTTCACTAGCCTGAATTGTGTTTTAACCCTCTATGTGTTAATTATAAGCATCACCTAAATATGCATGAAATACATCAGCTACTTTTAAGCATACTCAAGTTTAGAATAGCCTGTGTAGTGGCATATTACATTAGAACTGATGTGGTATGATGAAACTGCATCCTAAATCCTTGTATAAAATCATTGGTAACTTTTTTTGAGAAAAAACCTCATGTGCAACTTGAAAATTAAGTGCAGTTGAATATACCTACACAATACTTGGCATCATATTAATTTCCTGTCAAAATCTCTGATACTGTTGTTAGGCAGTAATGACAACCTGCTGCCATGATGCTGGCATACTGATGGAAAACCAAGGATGTTATCAACAGTTATATCTTATTTCAAGCACATGGCAACTTCTGATACCAAGCTCAGTGACTGTTTGGAGAACATCAAAAAAGCTTTTCAAACAGTTGTTTATTCCACCCCACCCCCGCGAAGAAGGCAGGGCATATAGCTTTGCTCATGTCAGTCGGTTAGTAGAGAGACTGTGGAGTCAAGAAGTATTTGAGATAGGACTTTGATAGTGCCCAGTATGAAGGTGGTTGACCTTGACCCTATTTCCAAGGTCAGGGTGGTACCATAGTAAGTTTTGGTTTCCGCATGCTAACTAAAAAGTTTTTATGATAGGACCTGTATATTACACAGGATTATAGTCCTTATCCAGGGCTAGGTCTAGTTCGAAGATGGGTGACTTAGACTTAAATTGGAAGGTCACAAGGTCACTTTAGTGAACTTGGTTTCTGCATTGTAACTCAGAATTTAAGTTATGTCTTCAACATTGCACATGATAATAGTCCTTACTTGGGACCTGATCAACTTAGAAGATGGATGACCTTGACCAAATTCCCAAGGTCAGCACTTAGAGTCCTATTAGTGATCCTATTT
The DNA here is from genome assembly GCA_964020975.1 of Hermodice carunculata. Classification (NCBI taxonomy): domain Eukaryota; kingdom Metazoa; phylum Annelida; class Polychaeta; order Eunicida; family Amphinomidae; genus Hermodice; species Hermodice carunculata. The sequence continues at coordinate 87,190,755 of OZ026614.1, read as the reverse complement.
TCGGCATGGTAGCTAAAGATGTTTTTTGCCTGCAGAGGGGTTTCATATTGCACAGGAATATAGCTTTCTATAAGAGCTAGGTCAATAAAGTCCTGAAATGGGTGACCTTGAGTGAATTCCACAGAGCCACATTACTGAATTTGGTTTCTGCTTAATAACTGCAATTTTTTATAAGTCAAGCTTTCATTTTGTAGATGTTTATAGTCTTCTGTTAGGGCTAGATCAGCTTCGAAGAAGGGTAACCTTGACCTAATTTACAAGGTCACAAGGCCACTATAGCGAATTTGGTTTCTGCATCCACTTCCCAAGGTCATGAGTGCCCCATTTAGTATTATCAACAGGGTAATGAGGCATCTATGTTTTACGAACATGTCTTGTTTTACCCAAGTTGCTAGTTTGGCAAGCACAATATATTTTGCCATATTTGAAACAGGGATGTGCCTGTTCAGACAGACCAGTAGTTTCTTGAATGATACAGGCCAAAGCAGCACTGCAGCTAATAATATAAATGTCCTGCATTGAAAGTTACTGATAAATAAATTACTGTGATAAGTGCATTGCATGTGTACATTTACTTGCAGGTATGGATGATATTCTGCATCATCCAGAATTGTCTGTTGATCTTGGATTGAATACTGTCAGGTTACTGCTTCAGCATGACAGGTAATGATGTAAGGCTGCTTTCACTAGAAGTATTGATGGTCACTGTTTTGATATTTTATGGGCCTTAGTATGGTCAATTGTCAGCCAGTTTTTGCAATTTTTAGCTCAGCTTGCTTTTAGCCAATCAGCTGAGTATATATGACATGGGGCTACATGCATCTATCATCTGTCCAGAATTACATTTTAAATATCAGCCAGATCTTCTGTGAGCTTAATCAGGATGTATCCTAGGTGTATCTTTACTAATGTTGTTCCATAGGTCATGCTCCATTTTTTCTTAAATGACTATTTTGGCTGAGTGTCGGGAAAATCTTAAATCTTTGAAACAGAATACACATACGCAAAAAAGTGGCCAGTGTAGGATACTGGCATAAATACATATGTAAGTACTAAGTATAGTATCACTTATTAGTATTACTTCATACTTCACATTTCAAACTCCACTGATTTTTCAGATCATTTAGCCTGAGTCAGCTGAGCACTTGATTGTCACATTCCTCATTTTTGTTATTCTCTAGATCATTAATCATAATGAATTGAAACTTTATGCATTTTTTAGAAGTACATGCACACTGATGTAGTTTTGTTTATCTTCCACTTGGAAACAGCTACATGTACATATTCTGATATATTAATATGTTACAAGATGTTCTGAAATTTAGTTAACATGTTTTGCCCTGTTAAGAATATAGTAACATTTACATGCATTTACATCTGTAGGACTGAGCTGGCATTTAACAGCTTAAAAGAACTGACCATATGTTTTAAGAATTCTCCTAACTTGGGACACATCCAAGTCAGCCATCTGGAGGCATTGCTCCAATGCAAGCAGGTACAAGAAGCAAAACAGCTGACTGAGGCATGCATAACAGGTAAAATGTACATTGATTTGTTTTCAGACTCAACTACATAGAGGTTCCTTGCATTGATGATGATGATGATGATGATGATGATGATGATGATGATGATGATGATGATGATGATGATGATGATGATGATGATGATGATGATGATGATGATGATGATGATGATGATGATGATGATGATGATGATGATGATGATGATGATGATGATGATGATGATGATGATGACATAAAGGCCTAGCATCAGTATCTAGCCACAAGGCCACTTGCTGGAATTTTAAATAAATGTAGACACATATGAGCAAATCAGTTCATTTAAATATACAGGCGCAATATTATGCAAGTATTTGAAGGTCAAGACAACAATTTGAAAATTAATTCTGTACTGTACTGCAGTCCATGCAATCTGGTGAGCACTAGTGTAATGTGCTCGTGCCATTTAGTTCCAGTTAGTACTCCGTGTCATCTGGTAAATTTACCAGATGACACTGTGGCCAACCACTCCAAAAGAGAACTAATTACAGTAAACCAGGCGGGAGATCACAAATGCAAGAACAAGGGCTCCTGTTGTGAAATCAAGTGATGTTTCAGTAGCAGCTGATGGTAGGCCCTTTTGTACATAGTGCTAACATGCTTTTCCATAGAATACATTGAGTCAATATAACTCAGAGGTAATATGATATATGCATAAGTTCACCAAGCAGAGAAACCCCAGAGGAGATTCCAATATCAGAGCGAGGTGGGCATAGGTTTCTGGGTAATATGCAGGCCACTCAATCTTACCGCACAGCACTACCATTGTATTAAATACAGCAAGTAACGAAGAGGGAAACATGGACCTGTATTTCTTCAAAAACTAGAATCTGACATGGCTGAAACAGTATTTAAAAGAACGAAGAATAGCAGTTGATGGGGGGAATAAAACTAGGACTTGATGAATGTGACAGCCTTCATCCATGGATGTTTGTTAGTTTGAGGTTTCTTCCTGGTATCAGCATATCACAGCCCACTACGCAACAATTGTGGTTGACCATGATAATTCGATCACCTTGTCACTCAACGTTCTAACTGTCACTGCTTTCCTAATTTCTTCCACCAATGGTCTGTGATGGTAAATTTCCATACACCTGTATTTGGTCTATTACCTGCGTTTCTGTTCATGTTGACTGTGACAAGATCAGTATCGGCCATCATGCATTATCATGACCATGACAGGCTCCGCTCACCTTTGGGAAGGTGCACATGCAGTGCGCCATCTTGTGGCAAAAAAATCAGCCCACATGATTGCTTTCATAATGGAACCACTGCTGGGGTTTTTTTACATGTGTGCATAGATCGTATTGTGTGTACACTGTACTACAGTGTGGAGTGACTTTTAATCCCCAACCTGCACAGATATGTCACTCAGATTAAAGAGATGGTGCTTGGTTGTAATAATTATGTTTCCAGAACATGCAGTTACTCCTACATGCATTTGCTTAATCAGGGTAATAAACTGGACCAATAAGGTGCATGTGTAATGAAATTATTAACATGTTCATCTTAATTGGCAAATGGACATATTGAAAACAAACATGATGGATCTTCATATTTGTTAGTTGAGTAAAGACACATGATTCATGTATATCAAGAAGTAAGCCTCAAAACTTTACATACATGTACAATGTTGAATTTGGATATATAGGTAGCCTGTCAGGGCATTTTATTGTATGGCAATTAGTACAGCAGTCCTTGTCTCAAGAGTTACCACCCCAATGGCAGGTCCAAGAGTGGTTGCTTAAAATGTGGTGTTTTAGGCAAGGGCAGGAAAGACAATTAAGACAAAATGTGTGTGAAATGTGGTCTTTTAAGAGATATGTGGTCTGTCATTCAAGTGGTCTCTCAAGACAAGTTCTAGTGTATGGCCATATCCTAGATTGTCTTGACACAATATATGCATAAAATGGGTCTGAAAGAGCTCTTTGAGCTAACTTCTCCTTTTGGTGATAGCATTTTTTCATGGGGCTGTGTGACCAACTTACATGAACTTTTGAATTTTTACCATGTAAAAATTTGTTCTTAATTTTTGGTACAACGCTGTTTGATTTTCGTAGATCTTGCTATGTTTAAAAAAGGAAATGAAAGGTCAAATTCTGTGTCAGCTAGTTCTGTCAAACTCAAAGGAAATTCATTAAAAAGATTGACATGACAATTGTGTAGGAAGATAAAAATCTTTTTATTGTGCATACAGAGATAAATTTGGAAGGATCATCTTGCCTTCCTTAGGTGAAAAAGATCATAAGATTTTGTGTCAACATTACTTGTGGCATATATCTGTATATTTCCAAAATCAAATTAATAACAACATAAACAATACCAACAGGATACCATTTAGTCTGTAAGTAAAAACAGAGACTACACAGATAAGAAATGAAGGACTCCCTCCCTGCCGGTTTCGACACTACCTGCGTCTTCCTCAGGGGAGGATCCGAGTCAAAATTTTATTGCCAATTCTTACACTATAGGTACTCTTTTGAAGGAGTCATTGTACTTCCATCTTGTCTGGAAGTGACATCATTATTTGTGTTTTGAGAAAATAAAAAAATGGGTATATCCTAACGTTCGTGACTTGTTGTCTTGTCTGATAAGAGATTCATATTTCTGCGTTTGTCTTAATGAAGTATTAGAGTAAGCTTCGTTCATAAGATAAGAGGAGATCTGTTTTAAATATCAAGTGTCCCATGTATGAAAAGTATAAAGAGTATATATAACAATATATGAAGATCATGAGGAATTTTTAAGGAGTCCAACTCTCGAGGTTTAGTTCTTGAAAAAGTCCGTCAAATATGGTGGTAGAGGGTCGTAACTGGGCCCTGGATCTTCATCTGCCTGGTTCTTCTGCATTGGCTTCTTCTCCATCTGTGGGTGAAGAAAAGATGATTTACCTCGGTTATAGATACGGACAAATTGTTCAGGAGGCACATTATCATTGGTATTAACTATAGGCTTTTTACTATGGTTGCTCATTATAAAGTTTTTATGATCCTTAAGAAATTGTTCAGGTGTGATATTGTATTCACTAGTACATGTTGTGGACGCGTTGCTTTCAGTTTCGTAATCACTGAGTTCTAGTCCCATATCTTTAATCCATTTCTGTTTGTTGATGTAAGCTTCTACCTCATCTTTGGGTGGAATCCGTATTATGGGAAGTTTAAGTTGTCCCTTATCGTTCAGTGGTAGAGTTTTGATCGGAATACCGGATCTTGTGGTATCACATTTCTGTAGAGTCCAGAATATGGCTATAGGTGTTCTTTTTATGCTGAGATCCTTTTGTTTAGGCACGGTGTCAATTTTGTCCAATTTTAAAGCGTCAGTGATAATTGGCTTCATTATCAGGCCCTTGTGTTTTCTCTTAATATGCTTGTTAAAGTTGTCCGTTCTGGTGAAAGTAGTTTCACACATTGGGCACTTATATCGTCTGGCTGGATTTTTGTGCTGACGTATAATGTGCTGCTTCAAATTCTTCCAATTCTTGTATTTTTTGTTGTTATTACACAGGTTGCAGGTCCACATATTTAGTACGTTTCTTCCTGTTTATTCAGGCCTAATGGTTGTATTGTGTTGAGTTCATTGATCCACGCCGCTTCTACATTGTGATGTAATGCATTGTCATTACGTCTGATGCGGTCTATTCCAAATATGGAGAGGTCTGCAATACTGCACTTATCATTGAAATGAGTAGATTCACTTTTGGTTAATTTATTTCTTATGTCAAAACAATGTCCGTGAAAGTGTATATTAAGTGTCTTTGAAGTTTGGCCGACATATTGTACGTGACATTTCTTACACTCTATTATGTACATTATATTGTTTGTTTGGCACACTATAAAATGTTTGATTTGGTATGAAATGTTTGTAGCTTTACTAGTGAAAGTAGTTTTTTCGCTGAGAAATGGACAGGTGGGGCAGTTTTTTCCACATTTAACAGAGCCTTGTGGTGTAGAGATGTTCGTAAAATTTGAGCATACAAGAAGGTCTCATAAATTATTGCATCTCGAGTAAATGATGCGGAGTGGTTTGTTGTGCAGGCAGATTGTGTCCTGGTGATGTTTAAGAATATTCCAGTTACGTGTAATGGTATCCCGTGTGATGGGCTTCCTGGGATTGTATAGAGTTATGAAATTGAGTGCGTCAGTTTTTTGTTTCTGGTCCGTCTTCTCAAGTAGGGACGACCTGTTATGTTTTCCCACTTTTTCTTTAGCTTGGTCGGGAAGTTTCTCGGGGTATCCAGAAATAACCTTTAAGTTCATTGGACTGGGTTTGAAAAGTCCGTGTCCCTTGAACATGTTCATCTTACTCTGAGAAACTGACTGCAGGGTATTGCATTGAGACAAGACTTAGGATGGCACGATGTATAGTGTAAATATGTATGTGCATCAGTAGGTTTGCTGTAGACCTTGATGTGTAGTAGACGGCCTTCTTTGATCAGTGTTACGTCTAAGAAGTGAATTTCATGTTCCGAGTATTCAGCTGTGAATTTAATGGACGGATGTGCGTTATTAATGTATTGAATGAAAGTTAGTAATTTTTCTTTCCCAGGAGGCCATAGCATCCATATGTCATCGATGAATCTTAGCCAGATTTTTTTGTTTGAGTGGTGAGTTGTTAATCAGCTCTTCCTCAAGTTTGGCCATGAACAGATTCGCAAAATTAGGTGCGCATGCCGTACCCAAGGGGGTCCCTTTGATCTGCAGATAAGGGTCGTCATTGAAGAGAAAGGCGTTTTTCGTTAAAATAAAGTGCAGAAGTCTGAGAAGTAACCAGGTGTGGGGTGTCTGATCAGTTCTTTTGTTAAGGGCTTCCTTGCATACTATGATGCCTTCTCTATGTGGAATATTGGTATGTAGTGAGCTGACGTCTAAGGTGATCATGACGTCTGTAGGTTCTGTATCAAGGTGTAAGATGTAAGAGTTAGTTTTTTGTGCTAGGGGTTTAATATAAAAGTCCACAAATTTGGAAATTTTCTCCATAGGACCTCCTACAGCAGAGACGATCGGTCTTCCTGGTACCGACGCTTTGTGGATCTTTGGTAAGAAATAAATACACGGTACGGTGTATATGGAAATTCCGTGATCGGAGCGGATCTCATTTTTTTAGAAATGTGGTTCTTCTTATATACGTCCTCTATAAATTTGTTGATTTCTGAACAAAATTTTTTTGTGGGATCACAGTCTATTGGTTGATAATAATCATTATCACCTAGTTGTCTCATGGCTTCTCTTACATGTATATAGTCCTGTTTATTAAGGATGACGATCTAACCCCCCTTATCTGCAGGTTTAATAATAATATTGCGATCAGACCTGAGTTCATCTTTGGTGATGTTGTTATGGCATCTATTGGTTTGGAGGTTCATAACATCCGCTTCGAAGCTGAATATGTAACTATCCAGGATCCTATTTTGGCCGGGGGATGGGGTCCAGCCTGTAGAAGATTGGGTGATCGGATTTGATCGGCTCGTGTTTGGTAGTTCTTCTGGTCTGTATTTGTTGTAATGATGTGTAAGTCTGAGTTGTCTTCTGAATCTTTTGCAGTGGCTTCTCAGGGTGATATTATCTGTGAAGCTAGGGGTCGGGCAAAACGACAGGCCCTTGCTAAGTAGGGAGATGTCCCCTGGTGTTAAGATACGGCAAGATAAGTTGACAACGGTGTTGGGGATGTGCGTGGTTTTACGTTTCTTAGGTTTTGTCCATGTGGCCTTCTTGACGAACCTTCTTGCCATTTTGTTTTCTTCTGTCCTTTCTGTCTCAAGTTTTTAATGTCGTTAGCTGCTTGTTGATTAAGGGTATCCTTGATGTAGTTTATTTCCTCCTGTGAAGTATTCTCTGGGAGGTTACTGTAGGCCTTTTTAATTTCATCCTCAAGTTCCTGGATGTGATGTTGCCAATAGTCAGCTAGGCTCTGTGTTAATTTCAGCTGTGTGTCTTTTATAATTCCAGTCCATTCCAACATAAAGTTTGCACTAAGGCTTGGTAGTTGTAGATCAATATTAATGCGTAGGCCTTTGGGAATGCATCCTGATTATATACTATCTGTTAGAAAGTCAAAGTGAAATCTAGCTTTTGATAATTTAAAAGTTAGTTTCTGTAAGAATCTAAATCTAGTCAGAGTGGTACCTGTAAGTCTGGAGACTATGTCGATTCTAGGTTGGTCCATAGCAAGTGCTGTCTGACTCCTTTTCATAGTAGTGATTATGATAAGGTGTAACATATAGGTTAGGTATATTAAAAAAGGAGGGGTTATGATATGAGAGCTGAGGGAGGAGTGAAAAGAGGCTTACCATGGGGGTTTGCCCAAGTGTCGTTCAGCCAGCATCTAGGTGGTTGGGCTGGCATGATAGAGTTAATGCCCACAAGCCTAGAGATCCAGCGGATCGGTCTCTTATCGTTATGCATAAGGATCCAATGACATATATTGTGAATGTGCTCACGTGGGAGTCCACATCTCGAGCAAAAAAAGCAGTTCTGTGCTGGGTTTTGCATATTCCAAAGTATGCGGCCAGAGGATCTGCAGTCAGAAGTTTTTATTTCATTATTTTCCTCATCCAATATGCACAGTGTGGTTTCTAGTTGGAAATATTGAATAGAAATATATTGATGGATACTGTTCATTGTGTACATATAGGATCATCCTCATCATCCTTAAGAAGTGTGGCATATATTTCCATATTAAAGACAAATATATATATATAGAGTATGATAGCTTGGAGGTAACACCATAGATCACACAACACAGTTGGTACAAAGTATAGATGCGTATTATGGTGACGTCAAATAGATATTGGTTTCCATAGTGTACAAGAAATAACGGTTTTAACGTTATTATGTGGTCTCGTTAGGTCGGTAATGAGTTAATCACGTGTAAAAAGACTAAATCCAGTCTGACTGGTGAAGTAAGTCCTATGCGTCTGGCTGACGTCCATCTAGGGAGGAGTGGATCCTAAAAGGATGCACAGCTTCATCAGAAAGCATAAGGCACAAGGAAAATATGATTCAGCAACACTCTCATGTAAAGTCGTTAGGGGATGGTGGTCCTGGATCTTAAAGATGCAGGGGTATTATTAAAAAAGTCTGAAGGTAATAACAACATAAACAATACCAACAGGATACCATCTAGTCTATAAATAAAAACAGAGACTACACAGATAAGAAATGAAGGACTCCCTCCCTACCGGTTTCGACGCGACCCGCGTCTTCCTCAGGGGAGGATCCGAGTCAAAATTTTATTGCCAATTCTTACACTAAAGGTACTCTTTTGAAGGAGTCATTGTACTTCCGTCTTGTCTGGAAGTGACGTCATTATTTGTGTTTTGAGAAAATAAAAAACTGGGTATACCATAATGTTCGTGACTTGTTGTTTTGTCTTATGAGAGATTCATATTTCTGCGTTTGTCTTAATGAAGTATTAGAGTAAGCTTCCTTCATAAGATAAGAGGAGATCTGTTTTAAATCCAATTAGTGTATAGAGTGTTTAGTCTTAATTCCCAATTGTTCCCAATTCTTCGTAAGTTTATATGTATGAAATTTGGTATGTAGTTAGGTGTGTTACTTGTAATTTTGGGGGGTCCCACAGGTTCACAAATACAAGCACACTTTCACTGCTGCTGAATGGTGTCTTCATTTTCAAGTGTCCATTACGCCGGACTATCACCATTGTAAGCACCATAAAAGACTGCTATGACATTAAACAATCAACACTCTTACTATGAGTTGTAGCACCAATTAACAAACAATCTCATGCATGTACATCTTACACATTAAAATATCACTGAAAACGGTTTGCAAGTTTACTTTGATTATTCCTACTATTTCTCTAATATGTCAAGTTCTCTTTACCTATACCTCATGGGCCTTTAGTGAACCCTGGGTTTGTCACTGATCATGTTTGCAGGTCACAACACTGGTCAACCCCTGGATATGCCAGTCAGGAAGCAATTTCATCTTGTGCTATGGGAACAGGCTGCCCATGCATTTGAGGTAGGCTAGTATATCATTATGTAGAGATGTGGCAAACAAATTGAGTTTTTTGAAGTCCCAATATATTCCAGCAAGAACAAAAGTATAATGTCATTAATTTTTACCTCAGCTGACTTGTCAGTCAGCTGAGGTTTTGTGAGGGTCCATTGTCCGTCCGTCGTCCGTCGTCCGTCTGTCCACAATTCACATTTTCGACTTCTTCTCAAAAACCGTCGGCTAAATCCACTTCAAACTTGCTGGATATGTGCCCTCGGTGGGTCTCTACCAAGTTTGTTCAAATGGTCACGGTCCAGTGATTTTTGGTTTTTTAATGAGTTTTTTTGTTCTTTTGTGGGCATATCTTAAAAAATCTTCTTCTCCGAAACCACTTACCCAATTGCGTTGATATCACACAGGAACACTCCCTGGAACTCCTAGTTCTTAATATATTCACCAGGTGGCGCTGCAATTTTTTTCTAATTTTTTTGATGAATTTTTGTGTGTTATAGCTATTTTTGACTTCTTCTCCAGAACTGTTACTCAGGTTAAGCAGAAACATGGTGGATATGTTCCTTGTAGAAGGGTCAAACAACGTTGTTCACTATGTGGGAATGCTGCCGATTCCTCATTTTTAATGATTTTTTCAATTCGGGTACTTATTGGTCAATGCAGCTTTCCTATTGATTACTATGGAAGTCAATGGGCATTCTAATGCTTATTCACATTTTCGACTTCTTCTCCAAAACTGTCATCCAGATTAACTTCAAACTTGGTGGCAATGTACCTTGGGTGGATTTCTACCAGTTTTATTCCAATGTTCATGCTCCAGTGATTTTTGGATTTTTAATGAATTTCTTTGTTCTTTTTTTGTTGACAAATCTTAAAAAATCTTCTTCTCCGAAACCGCTCACCCAATTGCTTTGATATCACACAGGGAGACACCTAGGGACTCCTTGTTGTTAATTTGTTCACCGGGTGGGGCTGCAGTTTTTTCTAATTTTTTATGAATTTTTGTGTGTTATAGCTATTTTCGACTTCTTCTCCAGAACTGTCACTCAGATAAAGCTTACACGTGGTGGATATGTTCCTTATGGAAGGGCCAAACAAAGTTGTTCACTATGTGGGAATGCTGCAGATTGCTGATTTTTAATGATTTTTTCAATTTGGCTCCTTTGCGGTAAATGCACCTTTCCTATTGATAACCATGGAAGTCAACGGGCATTCTAATGCTAATTTACATTTTCGACTTCTTCTCCAAAACCGTCATCCAGATTTACTTCAAACTTGGTGGGGATGTACCTTGGGTGGGTGTCTACCAGATTTGTTCCAATGGTCATGTTCCAATGAATATTGAATTTTTTTATGATTTTTTTTCAAAAATCTCTACAAAAGTTTTAACAGGAAAGTTTAGCATGGGAATTTCTTGTAATGGTCATAACTTAAATAATATTGGCCAGATTTACTTCACACTTGGTGGGGATGTGCCTTGGGTGAATGTGTACCAAGTTTGTTCAAATGGTCAAGCTCTATTGATTTTTGGATTTTTTATGAATATTTTTTTGTTCTGTTTTGGGGCAAACCTTCAAAATTCTTCTCCTCTGAACCCGCTCACCCAGTTGCTTTGATATGGTACATAGACACTCCCGGGGACAGCTAGTTCCCTATTTGTTCACCAGGTGGCGCTGCAATTTTTTTATGAATTTTTTTGTATGGTTTTGTTATTTTTCACTTGTTCTCAGAACCGTCCCTCAGATTAAGCTGAAATGTGATGGATATGTTGTTGTGGAAGGGTCAAACAGTTGTTTACTAGGTGGCACTGCTTTGGATTCCTGATTTTTAAGGATTTTCAATTTGGGTACTTATCGTTCAATGGAGCTTTCCTATTGATTACTATGTAAGTCAATGGGCATTCTAATGCTAATTCACAGGACAACTGACACAACATTTACTGTTTACTTGAGATCTGTTTTGAGTTAGCTACACATTTTAATTATTCTGTATGAAGGTCATGCTCAGACAGTACATGAATGACCTTGACCTCATTTGTGGGGTCACAGTGCAACATACATGAATTTTACTCTTCATAATAACTTGAGAACTACTTGAACTTTGATGTTGCACATGTAAGTGTTCTTCTATAAAGGTCAGACTTACTCAGAACATGGTGTTCTTGATCCTTTCCCAAGTTCATAGAGCTGCAAGTGTGATGAATGTCAAGATCAGCTGAGGCACAGGCTGTTCACACAGCCCTCTTGTTATTTGATTTGTTCATTTAGGCAATTGAAAATCATCATGGAAAAAAATACTTTAAAAAAAAAAATTAAAAAATAAACAAAAACAAAAAAAAAAAACAAACAAAAAAAAAAAAAAACAAACAAAACAAAAAAAACAAAAAAAACCCCCAAACTTATTCAATACGCAGTATGCATATTAATGTCCTGCCACAAAGCAACGGTTTGACGCCTGGCGATCACAGGGGATGTGCGGGTCACATCACTGTCATAGACAAGCCATGTGCTCATTTCTCCCAAAATAAGCAAAGTTTGAGTAATTTATCTTCATAAATGCCAAACTGGTAATCTTCTTGTTATTCCCGAGCGATATATAAGAAAAATTTCCACATGCCTTTAATAAGTATTCTGTATTTCCAGAATATTAGTGATATCCCGCTTGTCCCCACAGGTACCCACTCGTATCTCGCCATATCTCACCAAGCGAGACTAGTCAATCAGGTATGCAGTTAGGGCGGGAACTTAATATGCATACATGTATCTCCTATTGCTTCAAAACAAGGACACATCTGCGAGTCCATAAATTTTACTTATATTAGTAAATGCATTACTTTTATCTGATTGTAAATGCCATGGGGTAATTAAGTGAAGTGAGTCAAGATTATGGATGGTAACTAAAGCACTGTTTGAGCGGGGACTGTAATACTGCACTTGATAATGGTTTATACATGTGAAGGTCAAGCATGAATGACATTGACCGAATTCTTAAGGGCACAGGGCAACTTATATTGAATAACCTAGAATTATTTGAGCTTTGATTGGACCTTTATGTTGAGGATAGTCCTCTATAAGGGCTAGGTTGAGACTGTACATGGGTGACCTTAATTTAATTTCCAAGGTCACAGGATCACTTTAGTAAATTTTAAAAGTTTGGGTGATAATAACTCGTCAAGAACTAGTTGAGCTGGCACTTTGGTACTGCACATGATGATCCATTGTAATGGCTATAGGTTGAGAATGCACATAATGTGACCTAGCTTGATCTAATTCTAAAGGTCAAAGTGTCATTTGATTGACTTCTAGTTTTTTTGGGTGCTGACTTGAGAACTTAATGTATATACATGTACATAGTTTAACAAGAACATTGAAGTTGTACGTGCAATGGGTTAATTGTGCTGATTCTGCCCTTGATTTTATTGCCAAGTCTAAATAGGGACATATGTCAGACCATTTTAGTCTTCAAATGATAACTTAATTAATTGAGAATTTAAACTAGACGTGTATTTGGGCTAGGACTTTGATATTGCTAGTGATAATGATGATCAATTGATCATGAGGGCAAAAGGTTCAGAGTGCACATGCTCACAAACCTTCATCTATATTCTTGAGGTCATGAAGTCACTTTGGTAAAATTAATTAGCAGTGTAGGTGATAACTTGAAGACTATATGCATGTACATGTATGAGCTAGAAGTTTGATACATGTACGTATTACATTCGATGATGACCCTGTATCAGCGTTAGGTTGACACTACACATATGGGTGATCTTGACCTAATTCGATCTACAGTCACAGAGCCACTTTGGGAAATTGAAGGGTCTGGGTGATAACTCAAGATTTATTTGAGCAGTGAAACATGACACTCAGAAGATATTCAACATACTTGTATTCACTTGCAACACAAATTTTGAAGGTCTTAAAGTCAGATTCCTTTGATGTTTGACTCATTTATCTGACATACACATACATGTACATGTTGTTAGATATCTGACACATTTTGCAGGGGGCAGATGGTGTCATATATAACAAAGTTTCAGCATACAGATTCATATGCCTTTCCATCATCAGACCTCATTAATGTAATAGGGAGGATCTGGAATTAATGAGCAGCAGGGAACAGTCATTATATGAGGAGTGGTATTAATGTAACATATTGTAATATTCCATTATCAACTTTTTTATGCAACTTTTGGTGATATCTTTGTAACATATATTTACATTAATTCAGACAAAGGATTTCTCTGAGGCACTCCAGTGGTACAACTACTCCCTCAGCCTTTTCAGCAGTGAGGAGCTTATGGACAAGAATGTTGCCAAATTGCATCGAAACAGGGCAGCTTGTTATCTGGCCCTAGGTGAATTAGATAAGGTACATTGGAATGGGAATAGTTTCAGTAAGGTACATTGCAAAGTATAAGAGACAATTAATAGAAAGTATCAATGTGGATGAGGACAAAGAACTTTGTTGAATTTGCCACTCTGCATAGAAGGGGAAAAAGGCCAAAATCACATATTGCCATGGGATAACTGATAATGAATGTACACTACAGCGTTAGCTTGAAATTTTTGTAGATGTATCATTATTTCATTTTTCAATGTCACATTGAAATTCTGTGCAGCACTGCTTTACAAGAAATAAACACATCTATATTTAAATGTCAATGTTTAAAAAAACTTTGAAGACATATATATTAAGTTGCATTAATTTCAATTTGCATGCATTTATTAAATGTACATGTTGAACAATGAAAGATACATGTTGGATTACCAGGCTTCAGAAGCTATTGAAAATGCTGACAAAAGTGATCAGTATTCACCCAACACCCAGTATCTCCTTTTCAAGATTGCAGTACTGAATGGTCATGATGAACAAGGTAAACACTATCTTACCAATTACATTAAACAAGTACTATTATAAGAGTAACAGTGTTTGTTTTCTTGGACACATGAAAATAAAATATTTTTATATGACATTTTCTTTTATATATGTGTGTGTGTGTGTGTGTGTGTGTGTGTGTGTGTGTGTGTGTGTGTGTGTGTGTGTGTGTGTGTATAAAAAACTAAGCAAGGCATGGTAACTGTACAACTGAAAAAAAAACAAAATTAAAAAATATTACAGTAGTCCCTCCTTTGACAGACCACCCCTAGTGCCACCCAAAAGGCGGTCACATAAAGCAGGTGGTCTCTCAAAGGAGGTATAAATAACATGAAAAGTACTACAGAAAGACCTGACAACTGTGGTCTCTCAAAGGAGGTGGTCTCCCAAAGGAGTGGTCTTTCAAAGGAGGGACTACTGTAGTATCATTGCTGCAAAGCATTGTTTCTACACATTTGCAACATGAAGCAAAAAGAGAAAAAGTTGCTTAATTTAAAGCCTCAGAAATTTGAGACATTCCCTTCCGTCTGGATAAAGCACTCTGGTAGTTTTAATTGATAGATCTGTAGTTTAGCTGAACATTTTATGATGTATCAAAGCATATATTTGCATTGTTGAAAGTCATTTGGCTTGAGTGTGTACATCTGTGACAATGTGACATTATCAGCATGATTTTAAAAAGTTATAATTAGCAATAAACTTGTACTTTCAACTCTAAAGAATTTTATTTAACAGTAAACTTAATATATACATGTATACAGATCTTTAAAACAGGATTGAAAATTATCTTATGTACAGCATTGTTTCATATGTTAGTATTTGGAAGTAAGGTTTGTTAAACATCTTATATGCATCATGCATGTCGGAAGTGGTGGGGGAACCAGCATAGGGATATCAACAGATGCAAGAGTTAGAACTGCTTTGGTTTCTAGTAAACCAAGTACTGTCCTTTATTTTGGTAATAAAATTATGAACTTTCAAAATTTTATTACACTTCCCTGCCTTGAGGGACCATGCTAATGGCAGGTACAAAAATGTCTCCCAGAACAAGTGGTCTTTCACAAGAGGTGCAATAATATATGAAAGACAACACCATATGTCTTTAAGACAGGATTCTAAAAAAGATATATGGTCTGTCATTGGAGGGGTATCCTAAAGACAGCTACCAAAATGCACTAAAGTGTGTTCATAATATATGACAATTCATTTTGATTACAAGAGCAAAACTTTTGACAGAGCCTGATATTATGTGTGATTACAATCTTTGAAATGTTTTGTTAGCCATATCAGCAGTGCAGAAGATGTGTGAATGTGCATCACATAGAAAAGAAGAGGCTGCCCATGCAGGTGAAGTCCATGTTCATGGTCTTATCTCCATGGCTGCACAGTTAGCATTTGAGGTAAGCACCTGATTTTGATTATAAATGTGCATTTTCAATGATATTGCCATAGTCAACTTACAGAATTTTGGAAAGTTACACCTCATAATTCATGAACCTTGGGTTTTGGGGTCAGCATTGAGCATTCACTATTCACACTTATCGTAAACCAGTTTGACTAATAGATATTAAAACATAAAGGTAATATCTTTATTTCTATATAACAACACAGTTTAAATCAGGTGCCATTGCTTCTGTTTCAGCCGCAAGTTCTGAACTTTACTTTAGATCATTTCTGCTTATGGCGAAATGATATGTGTTCACAATTGTCTGAATGTATTTTTTTCATCATAAGGTCCAATGAGGATTGTAGCCTACAGTCATTAAAATCTTTACACCATATGCATGGGTCTGCAAGGATTTACTTTTATCCTGATGCAGGGATATTGATTCTCCTCAACTTTCGAGTGTAATGTTTATTGGGTTTGGTGGTATGGAACATTTTACAGTTATTATCCTGGAAGTATACTCTGCAGGCAATCATGACATCAACATGCAGCAACTTCATACATGCAGTGTATTTATTGTTCAGCACCTTCAAACATTTAATACCTGTGTGATGCATCAATAAGAATCTCTCAGGTCCCCTGCTGGTGTCCCTAAAATATGCAACAGTTTCTGTATTTTTCTACTCCACTGTAAGTATCCCACAGCAACAAGTAGCCAGCACTGCTATAGTGCATCACAGAATCCACGTGCCATTAGTTCTAAATGTGCATCAGTATACATGTAGAAACCCAATATCAACCCCACTGGTTACCCACAGTGTATCTGAAGCTGTGTCATATTATTGTCTGCTGTTCATTTCTTTTCTTGTCAATACGAGACTTGCGTATTAATTTCCCGATGTAAAGAACGGTCCCCATACAAAAAGGATGGAAGAGTTGGCCATGGGCAGCCCACGGGCAAATTCAACAATTATATGACCAGCTCATGTGGCCAGCTAGCTTCCAAATATTATGAGCACAAACCTGTTCAACATAAAAAGTGGGCTGCTTATGTGCAACTCAGGAAAAATATGGGCCGCTAGTGGGCAGCTACAAGATAATATGGGCAACTTGTGGCCAGCTCTTTGTCAATGTGGGCCCCTAGCAGGCAGCTCCAATGTAAAATGGGCAACTAGTGGGCCACTCCCACTTAGTAATTTCTGTCTAGCCAGTACACAAAGAACAGAAAGTGGGCAGCTTATGGGCAATGGAAGGAAGTATCATCAACTGAATTCCCAGCATTCTTTGTCCTTTGGAGGGAAACTATAAGCAGCCATGTTGATAGACACTTGTACTGTGTGACAAATGTTACCAAAAAGGCCTTTTGTGAAGAAATTTGAGGACAAAATAGCTGAGGATACATCCATCAATATGCCTAGCTTGCATTGGCTATGAAACAGTTAGACTGAGTGAGTACCAATGATTTCATTTGTTATACACTTGCTGGAGACAAGCATCCACTTTCCTCAGCTTAGGGTGCAATCAATATGTGTATTTAGAATAGAATTTGGCTATATGTACATACAGTGGGCTCGATCTGTCTTAAGAGACAACCCAATGGCAGCTGTACGTCCAACAGTGAATAGTTTCTCAAAACAGGTGGTCTTTCATTGGATATATACAGCACAATGTGTAATACAGTAGTCTTTAGAAAAGTGGTCTGTCAGATATAGAGGTGGTCTTTATTGCAGGAACCACATACTGTATACATATACATTGTGTCTGTTACAGAGAGTATAAGGATCCACACTGTCAGTGTGCATAGACCAGACTAAACAAACCCTAGTAATGCACTGAAAAGGACATATTTCACCTGGGTTGTGTTCACTTACAAAACTGCAAGATCATTTTTGACCTATATACTAAGACTGTAGACCTTGGTATACAAGCGTCAGAGTCCGTGCTTTGGAATGTGGCCAGCTAATGGGCAGTTCCCCATATAAGGGCATGGCCAGCTAGTGGACAACTCCCAAATGTGGGCCACTAGTGGCAAGCTCCCCATATAAGAGTTTGAACAGCAAGTGGGCAACTCCCAAATGTGCCCATACAATAATGTTAAGTTTGCGGCTAACTAACCACTAAGTAGTGGCTAGTTAGCTGCAAAGCAAAAACTTCCCAGCAAGACTGAAAGTGACTGAGCGGCTAGCCACTAAGCTGTCACTACCTGGCGGGTGCTTAGCAGCAGGATTTTGTTGCTGCCAATCCTAGCTGTAGCTCAGCTGCAAGAACTTTGTTTCTAACCAACCTAGTGGCAGCTGAGTTGGAAGGACTTTGTCTCTGACCAACCTAGCGGCAATTTACAGAGAGGAACTTAGCAAGAAGAACTTTGTCACTGGAAAACCTAGCAGCTTTGTTTCTGACTGACCTAGTAGTAACTTAACAACAAAGACTTTGTAGTTCTCCAATATTAACAAACATTTACAATGTCATCTATATTGCCATAACGTGTACGGAATTTGAAATTTTCATATAGAATTCATCATAAAGAATCAATTTAGATTTAACAGTTTTTAATTTTTTTAGCTCAGCTGACTTGCTAGTTAGTCTGAGCTTTTAGGATGCCGAGTCGTCCAGAGTCTGTTGTCTGTTGTCCGTCCGTTCACAATTACATTTTCGACTTTTTCCCCAAAACCGTCAGCCAGATTCACTTCAAACTTGGTGGCAATGTATCTTGGGTGTGTTTCTACCAAGTTTGTTCAAATGGTAACACTGCAGTGATTAAAGGATTTTTAATGAGTTTATTTGTTCTTTTTGGGGGTAAATCTTTAAAAATCTTCTCCGAAACGGCTCACCCAATTGCTTTGATATCACACAGGATCACTCCTAGGGACTCCTAGCTCTTATTGGTTCACCAGGTGGCACTGCAATTTTTTTCTAATTTTTTAACAATTTTTTTATGTGTTTTTGCTATATTTGACTTCTTCTCCAGAACAGTCACTCAGATTAAGCTGAAACTCTGTGGATATGTTCTTTGTGTGAGGGTCAAACAAGTTGTTCATGAGGTAGTACTGCTATGGATACCTGATTTTAAATGATTTTTTTTCAATTCGGG
The DNA here is from genome assembly GCA_964020975.1 of Hermodice carunculata. NCBI lineage: Eukaryota > Metazoa > Annelida > Polychaeta > Eunicida > Amphinomidae > Hermodice > Hermodice carunculata. The sequence goes on along the minus strand of OZ026614.1, from coordinate 87,171,870 downwards.
TGCTTATCGGTAATTGCACCTTTCCTGTTGATTACTGTGTAAGTCAATGGGCATTTTAATGCTAATTCAGATTTTCAAGTTGTTCTCCAAAATCGTTAATTAATGACAAGTAATTGTTAAACATCTTTAAAGAGGATTAGTAGAGTACAAAATTTTAAGTCAAAATTTTAATCAAATCGGAATTTTAAATGAAATCATTGCCTTCCATCTGACTCTCTCTTAAGTCAATCAGTAACAACATAGTTTTTATTTATAAACATTTTTATCTGAAACATGTAAATTAGATCACCATAGCAATGAAAGGTAATGGACAGTCAATTAGCTGTTAGTGAATACAAAAGACCAGCCAATAGAATATTACTTAGCAGCAGCTTGTCTGCAAACTAGGAGCTTCTTAGCAGCAGACCAGCTAGTGGGAGCATCTAGGGGTAGCTTAGCAGAAGACCAACCTACGGAATTTCTCCCTTACCTGGCAGAAAACTTGCAATATGAGCATCTGGTGGCAGCTTAGGCACAAACTAGTGGCTACTCATCCGCAAACAAGCCGCAACTTAACATAAACCATTGGCCTCTCATTGTGACTTTACTGTCCACCAATCAGATCTCTTTTTCCTGCTACTAAGCCTCAAAGTCATTTGCGTGGTGAAATGTTAAGCAACCACTAGTTAGCAGATAACTAGCAGATATTAAGCGCTAAAAACCGGGACCACTTAGCGACAAGGTCTTTTTTCTTTTAAGGGTGGGCTGCTAGTGGCCAGCTCCACCATGGTCATAAGCATATAAAGGTATGGGTGACTAGTTGGCAAATCCAAAATGTGGGCTGCTAGTGGCCAACTCCATTGCCATATAAGGATGTGGGCCACTCTCCTAATTTAAATTGCAAAATGTCCACTAGCGGCCCACTAGCTGCTTACATAGCTGGCCATGGAGCCCATGGCCAACTCCAGTGGTCAGCTCTGTCCTTATTTTTGGTTGGGGGGAGGGAGGGGGGATTCACCTCTGTGAATCAGGGTGGACATACAGGCATATCACTGTCACAGACACCTATTTAGGGCTTGATACCCCTTGCTCAAAAATTAGGACATTTGAGAGAAATGTAATTTTATAAATGCCAAAGTCATATTCATTTAGCATGTTTAGTGCTTAATTCCTAAATTAGATATAAGAATAAATTTCCATCTGCCTGTGCTAAGTATTCTTTATTTCAAAAATATTTATATCCCACTTGCCCGCACAGGCAGCTGCCCATGTCTTGCCATGTGAGACTATGGCTACTGGGATGACCAGGTGCATGTATGCAGTTGCAGTGGGAAAGTAATGTGCATGCCTCGAATTAGGCCTCTGAGGAGCTCCCATTTTACATCTCAGGTCCAGGTCACCATTAATATTCAGCTGATCTATAAAAACCCCAGTGGTATCCCACATGTACCTTACAGTATTACAGTGCCGGCAGAAATTCTTGCTCCAAAACTCTCTGGGGTCACCAGTGGAGCCACTTGCAAGTACCATTTTTCAAAGTGTAATAAAACTTATAATTCTGACACCATAGCCAGTTTATGGCCAATGCGAGCCACAGGTTAGGTACAAGAAGCACACTGAGTGACTAACGCCAAACTTTCTAACAGTGTTCCGTGCTGGAGTCCCTTGTGCAATATAGACCCAAGGAGGACCATGTGCAGGGGCCACGACAGGAGATTGTGCAAGACTTTCTGGTGGCATTGTAGTGCAACAGAAGGTCAGACTTTCCTGTGTTGTCTTTTTGGCTTTATGTAGTTGTTAATGATCAGGCCTTTCAGGAGCCCACAAACCTTTGGTTCTGTTCATCTTTGACAATTGCACCCTAGCTATATGGAAACCATGTTGGTCATTTGTAGTAATGTGTTTATTTGCTGGCAAGAAGTGTGTCGTGTACCAAAATTAGGCCACTGTGACCTTGCCCTTTGACACTTTCTTGGAAAATTCTTCTATGGGCCATATTTCCTACATCACATCATTAGGAGATAGGAGTGTGTCACATACAAAAGTAGTTCACTGGGAACTTGAACTTTGACTCCATCATAGAAAATGCTTGTATAGGCAGTATTATCTATAGACTGTACTGGAACATTTTGAGGTACACGCACAGTGTACCAGATCTCTGCAGATACCAGACTTGGTGTGTAGAGGCTTCATGGGAAAGGAATGTGTCACACACCAAAATTAGATCACTGCATGAGACCGTGACCTTGGTTCACATCATGAAAATGTGTGTGGGCCATAGTTTGTATACCATAATACTTTGAGATGCCAAACTTGGTGTGTGGATACTCCTTAGGATAGGAGTGTGTCATATCAGAATTAGGTCACTGTGACCTTGACCTTTGGTCTGTGACTTTATTATAGAAAATGTGTGAGCCATATTTCTCATACTGAGAGATACCAAATTTGATGTGTTAACCTTGATGTGTCACATACTGAAATTAGATTATCGACACCTTGACCTTTGTCCTAGCTTTTACCCGATTATAAAAAATGCTAGTGCTGGCCATATTTCCTGAACTGCAAGAACCAGAAATACCAGACTTGGTGTGTGGATACTTCTTGAAATAGGAATGTTTCATGTGGGAAAATTAGGTCACTGTGGCTTTGACCTTTGACCCCATTTTAGAAAATGATTATAGGGGACATATTTCCTACTGTAAAACCTGCAGATGCCAAAGTTGGTGTGTGGATACTTCTGGTAATAGGGATATGTAACCCTGGCAGGTTACTTAGGCTTCTAATCTGTGGCAGGGGTGTGCAGCTCAACATCTCAAAAACTAACCTTTCTTGGGGCACTTTTCATTAAAACTTATACCTTGATCAGGGAATTTTGAACTAAAATAGTTGAATATATTGCCGAAAACTTGCATGAAAAGTGCTCTGTGAAAGGAAATTTTGACCTTAGATTGGGATTTTTTTTCTCCAAATTTTGAGCCATGAAAGGGAAAAATAACAAGACACAAGATACAAAGCTTTATATTTTTACTCGGGGCGTTAAAACATACAAACATTAGCAGGCCAGCTGCTATTATGACCGAGTTGTGATATATCTAAAACATTGGGTATAAATGGAAATGATATGAAGTTGGAAAAGAAAAGTTTAAGATAAAAAAGGTAAGTTAAAAAGACTGTGCAAGTTAAAAAGACTCTGGAGACATTCTACAATTAGTGCACTTGCACTTCACACCTTCCCAGTTCTTAAGTAGTCTCTTGAAACTTAAATAGTCTGACTCAGTTCGTAAATGAGTGGGAAGAGAGTTCCAAATTGAAGTGCCACTGTGAGAAAAAGAGTGCAGTCTGCCCTTTGTTGAGCTGTGCAATGAAGGATAAACAGAGTTCATTGACCTCAACGAATAGCTGTGAGGCCTTAAACTAAACTTATCACTGATGTAAGAAGGGTAGCTCTGTGAATCGCTTTGAAAACCTCTATGGCGATTGCTCTTTGTCTAGACAACTCCAGAGTCTGTAATCCAGCCATATGGAGAAGAGAAAAAAATAGTCCAGGTCATATCTTTTATATACAAGTTTCAGACGTGCTCTGAACTGTATCTTCTCTAGCTTGAGAGCGTTAACACTTCAGCAGAAGTGCCAGACTGCTGGGCAGTAGTTAAAATTGGACAAAACAAAAGATTTATAGAGAAGAAGTTTAGATTTCTGGTCAAGGAACCAGCCTAAACGAAACAAGCAGTTAAGCTGACATGTAGCAGCCTTGTAAACAGCCCAAATATGTTTGGAGAAATTAGTTTGTGGTCCAATTGATCCCCCAGCAGTCTGACACTTTGCTCGCAATGATTAGTTGAACCACCAAAATTCAAATCTGATGTGGTAGTTTCATTAAAGATCATAAACTGTGATTTTGAGGTGTTAGCCTCCATTTGATTGTCAGAACACCAAGTGATGAGATAGTTTCCATTCTCAGTATGCTTGTTGGTCAGCTCATGTTTGGTTTTAGCTGTGACTAAAACAGTATTATCATCTGCGTAATTAAATAAGAAGCAGTCTTAGATGGCACAAAAGACATCGTTCATGAAAATGTTAAACATCACGGGACCTAAAATAGATCCTTGGGGGACCCCCTTAAGAATCACATTCAAAGAGCTAACAGCGCTTGCAACTTTAACCTCTTGCTTGTGGTTAGTAAGATAGTCAGAGAGTAGACTGATGGCTGCAGGTGAAGCACCATATGCTTCTAGTTTTGCCACAATCAAGGAAAAGGGCAAACAGTCAAAAGCTTTTGATAGGTTGAGAAGTAAAATTCCTACAAGTTTGCGACTCTCAAGGGCAGCCTTCCAGGTGTCACATAAATGAAGTAAAATGTGTTGACAGCTATATCCTGCTTTAAAGGCAGACAAGCAGTCCATAGGATATTGTCTTCTCAACACCATTCTGTAACTATATTTAGTTCTGCTCCAATTGACCCATCTGAAACATCACAGTCTAAGTTAACACATATGTACCTTCATTCTGTGGCAATCTCAGTACAGGGGCATCCAGTAATGCTGCTATAAGCTTATCAAAAGATAACTGATGTGCTTCTGTCCATTTAAAAACAGCTTTTGAACCAGTCAACTGGTAAAAGGGACTAGTTATTGTTGCCAAGTCCTTAATATGCTGCCTATGATAATTAACAAATCTTAAGAATAATTCAACTTCTCTTACTGTCATGGGGGTTGGCCAGTCTTTGACAGCTAAAATCTTATCATGATCTATTGTGATTCTTTTTTCAGACACCTGTCTGCCTAGAAATGTTATTTCCTTTTGAAAGAGGTGACCTTTACTTGGCTTTAATTTGAGGTTATGGGAACAGAACCTATCAAACACTGCTTTAAGATTTTCAAGCTGATTTGTAAATGATTTTCCCATCACTACAACATCATTGAAAAAAGCTAAAACTTAACTTAAACCTTGCAGAACTAATTTCATTGCCCTCATGAATGTTGCTAGTCCATTGCATGACCAAAAGGCATCCTTGTGTATTCGTAGAGTCCATATTTTGCCAAAAATACTGTCTTAGATTGATCTTTTTCCGCCATTTCTATTTGCCAATATCCTGAAGCCAAGTCTACTGATGAATACCATTCATTTCCTCCCAAAGTATACAATTCACTTCCTCCTAAAGTGTCCAAACGCTCCTCTGTAAGAGGCAGTAGGTATGCGTCTTTAACTGTGACTTTGTTTAATTTGCGATCATCCACACACCATCTTAAACAACCATCCTTCTTTCTAATCAAAACAGGTGGTGAAGGCAACTCTGAAAAATATGCTTTTGCAATTCCTAAGTAGAACATGGTTTTCAAATGTTTTCCTCCTCATCGGCAAAAGCGACTGGAACTCATCGCATTCTCTGTTGTCCCCCGCCACGGAAGGTGGCATAGAGTTAGAGGGGATAGGGGCCGTGTGCAGCCATCCTTCCATTCGTCCTTCCATCCGATGGCCGGCAGCATATCTCTAGAACCCTAAGAGATAAAATAATGAAATTTATACCAAAGATGCATCATACCACGGTCATGTGCGCTGTGTATTGTTTTTGGCCCAAGAACATATCCCTTTTCTTGTGTCTGGCAGCATACCTCTAAACCCTTGGGGATAGAATAATGAAATTTATTTATACCAAAGATGCATCATACCAAGGGCTTGTGAACCGTGTATTGCTTTTGACCTTGACCTATTTTCAAGGTCACAGGGCCCAAGAACATATCAGTTTTTGTGCATCCAGACATGCTGTATACATTGTGTAGCTTTCTTCTGTATATTGTGGTGGGGGACATTGATCCTTTGGATCACTGTGCACTTGTTTAATTGGCTGTGCATCTTTTGTGTCACTTTGATGTTTAGCTTGAGAGAAACAACCTAAATGTAAATCATGTGAGGAAAAAATGTCAGCATACTCAACTAACAATTTTTTAAAACTTATTTTTTAAAGTTTTGCTGAAATTTCATATGATGTTAAATGTTCCAGAACTTCATATCTTTCTGTTGAATGGTTATTTTCCAACAACTCTGTAGACTTTGCATCCCAAGAATCATATGTAGCATTTTTGACTGCATTTGTTCCATTCTTCTCCAGTACTTTCTGTAGCTCCATAGTTACCCCGATATGATACCAGGCTTTAAGGTAATAAAATAGTCAGTAAGATTCAATAAAACTGTTGGCACTTGACTCTCCCCTTTGACTGCTAAAGGATGGATAGCAACTTACTTATTGCCTGGTACAGGAGTGATTATATATTCCTTTGTTTCCCAGTTTTCAACTACTGCACATGAATGAACTGCAGAGTTAGGAGGAATGACAGTTCTTTTGTTGAGAGTAACCTCTTGTATCTGCTACTCCTCTTTTACTTTTTATGCCCCCCTTCGAAGAAGGTGGGGCATATAGCGTTGCACATGTCAGTCGGTCGGTCGGTAGACTGTGGTTTCCACACAATAACTCAAGAAGTTTTTAAGCTAGGACTTTGATACTGTATAGGTGTATTATTCTAGTCAAAAGCTAGGCGAAGTTCGAAGATGGGTGACCTTGACGTAATTTCCAAGGTCACAGTGGTACCTCAGTTAACTTTGGTTTCCGCACAATCACTGACGAGTTTTTTAGCTAGGACTTTTATATTGCACAGGATTATAGTCCATATTTGGGGCTAGGCGAAGTACGAAGATGGATGACCTTGACCTCATTTTAAAGGTCACAGAGCCACTTACTGAATATGGTTTCATGCTTTCTGCATGATAACTTATACCTTGGAGCTAGAACTTTTATATTGCACAGCTTTATGGTTCTCTGTAAGGGCTAAGTTTATTTTGAAGATGGGTGACCTTGAACCAGTTTTCAGGGTCACAAAGAGATTGTAGTTAGACTTTGGTTTTCGCACAATAACTCAAGAAGTTTTTGAGCTAGGACTTTGATACTGTACAGGTGTATCATTCTAATCAAAAGCTAGGTGAAGTTTGAAGATGGGTGACCTTGACGTAATTTCCAAGGTCACAGTGGTACCTCAGTTAACTTTGGTTTCCGCACAATAACTGAAGAGGTTTTTAAGCTAGGACTTTTGTATTGCACAGGATAATAGTCCATATTTGGGGCTAGGCAAAGTACGAAGATGGATGACCTTGACCTCATTTTAAAGGTCATAGAGCCACTTTACTGAATATGTGTTGGTACCTGAGTTAACTTTGGTTTCCACATGATAACTGAAGAGGTTTTTAAACTAGGACTTTTATATTCCACTGGATAATTGTCCGTATTCAGGTCTAAATCAAGTTTGAAGATGGGTGACCTCGACCCAATTTCAAAGGTCACAGAGCCATTTGGTTGAATACTGTTTCTGCATGATATCTTGCATTTTAGAGGTAGCACTTTCATATTGCACAGCTTTATGGTTGCCTATAAGGGCTAGTTTGAGTTTGTAGATGGGTGACCTTGACCCAGTTTGGAGGGTCACACACAGACAGTAGACTTCCTTTTTTTTGCACAATAACTGAAGAAGGTCAAGTGAAAATGAGTGACCTTGCCATAATTTCCAAGGTCATAAAGCCACTTTGCTAAATATGGTTTCTAAATGATGACTAATTTTTCAGCTATAACTTTTATATTGCCCAGGTTTTTAGTCATTTTTTAAGGGCTAGGTTAAAGTATAAAGATATGTGACATTGATGTATGATCAACCTTCACTAATTTTGTAAGGTCACGAGTGCCCCATCTACCACTATCAATAGGGTAGCGAGGGCAAGGGTAATGAGGTAGGGGGGCATCTATGTTTTACAAACATATCTTGTTTACAAAGTTGTGCTCATATCACATCACCATTGACATTCGCTGTCATACTCTTTAAATCTACAACACAGTTTTTCGTAGCTAAAATGTTGAGGCCCAAAATGATGTTATAGAATATGGGTGCTACATATACATCCCAATGAAAATACTCTTTCCCAATCTGCAAGGGTACTTAAGAACTGTTACTGCTCGCAAATGACTCTTCTTTCCTGCTCCATTCAATAAAACTTGTTCACACATTTTTGTGTTAAGCTGCGCTTTTTCAGCGAGTTCTGTACTTATGACAGTCCCTTCAGGGCAGCAGTATCTACAATAGCTCCAACTTTATACCCTTTGAACCTACAAAAAAAAATTGAATTGCTGCTCTTGACATTTTGGGCAAAAGAAACTTATCTTTATGACATTTTTACATTCACTATTCACAGACTCGGTAACCTTACAATTATCCACATTCACAGACATATTATATAGTACATAATTCACAATATTTACAAAATGAGTACCTTGGCCTCTGATAGCATTTGGGGTTCTATGCTGGCAAGTCATATCAACCCTTACACTTTTAAATTGTTCACTTTGGGTGATGAAAATCGATGTGTTCTGCTTGGTGATTTTGATGATCTTGTGAGACAAACATCTGTATAATGACCATACCTATTACATCTGCAACATTGATCCTTATTTGGCCTGTTAGGTGTATCTATTTCTTTTTCAGTACTGTTCGCATGCTGAAAGCCTTTCAGAGCTTTCTCATTTTCCAATTTCACATCTCTCATGACTGTTGAGAATGTTAAGGTGTTGTAACATTCTTGTACACCATATTTTACACCCTCTGTCAATGCATCTACTATTCTTTCCTCTAGAGTTTTCTTATCTGTATATATCGGTAGCCCTCACAGTTAACTTTTCTCCCTCTTCACTCTCAGCAAAAGACACTGCTTTCACTGATTTCCTGCCCTGGCCAAACTTCATGTCATGCTTGTGTACATGCACTTTCATAAAGTGTACTGTTTCAGTTAGGGGTGCAATTCTTTGTTCAACACTTGGTATGCTGCTTTATTGTAGATACAGCCATTCAGAAATGCCTCTATAGCCATTGACTCTGAACTATATAGGCTTCCCCTCCGTTATCAGGATAGATTTTTAAAGCTAAACGATGAGCTCTTTCTGCAAATTCATCAATGGACTCATCCATTTTTGCCTTAATTAGATCATGAAGCTGTTGCCTCACGCTGTCTTTTGCCAAACCTGTGATTCATTCTAAGTTTTAATTCACTGTAATTTTCTTGTACTGCTTCATCTAGACTGCAGTGAAAATCTAAAGCCTCATCTCAAAATGAGTCTACTTATCTATCTAACTTCTCTGTTTTACTCCAGTTGTATTTACTTGCCCTTCTCTCAAATATTATAATATGAGGACACCAGTCCTTGGTACCTGAGAATTGCAGGAGCTTAGATAGGGGTGGTTGACTCTGCTTTGGTCCCTCCCTCACCCCCCCCCCCACCCCCCCACCCCCGACTCTTTGTTTGAGGTAGGATTGCTTTTTTCTAGATATGCCGATGGTAGTCTTCAGTGACTCAAACATAGCCTCCAGTTCAGCTCTCCATCCGCACACCGCATCCGTGCCACCAGCTATGATGTCACAATATTAGCATGTTGCTGTGCACATGCATATCTAGACTAGGCTGCATCAAAGGATCAGCCCATATTTCACCACATTATATCCATACATTTGCTCTGAAAATAAAATTGAACAACACAAACATGTTACACTAGTTTCCTAGATAATAATGAATTGGTATAACATTGTATGAGTTTTCATGCTGGCAAATTCATGTGTCTGTGATTTGCTTATGAGTGAAAATGATCCAAAACAGCCGATAAATTCCACACAACTGCGTTCTTGTAAACTTCCGTCATACACGGTTTCCGTGACTTGAGATAGCAATAATATGAACATGGGAATATGTTCTCCGCGTCATGAGGGTTAATTGAATACCGATTAAAATTTCAAATTTGTTTTATGCAGTTGTAAATTCTGTTTGTTTTGCATGGTTGTTGGTCGCATTTAACAGGTGATCATTCATAAGAGGTAAATTATTAAAGAGAGACAACTTTGGCAACCAAATTTGGTTGTTCGAACCAGGTGGTCACTTATAGACTGTATATCAGAATAACATGCATCAGTTCAGCAGTTTGTTTTGTGCAAGTTGCACACTTACATGAGCAGTTTTACCTAGTCCTTCAATGCATGACATGAAGGATCAATGAATGTTCAAAAGTTTGATTTTAGGATTTAAAATAATTTTCCTGTTCACTTCCATCATGTAACAGATGTTCATTATTTTAGTTATTGTTTTTGATTATCTAGACATTTCAGGATAAAACTTGCAGTATCCTGTATCATATTCTAGGATGAGTACAATCAAAACATAAAGACAATTTTCTTTCAGACAAGAAACCATTTGACAGAATTTTCTCACCCATGGTTTTCACATATTGAGTTTGATAGTTTTGCTTCAAGCATATTATATTAAATTATGACAAATGCAGAATGAACAGTTAACTTCCATGCAGTTGTTTCCTTTCTATTGGGTATGCAGCAGAGTAACTGTACTGTCGCAGTCAAAGCTCTGGAGGGCCTGGTTGAGCAGTCCCCACATCATCAACAGGTACTGACTGCTCTGCGATGTCTCATCAGGCTGAAGCTTACATATTTGACTGACTCTGACAACAAAAGGTCAGTTAACTGACACAACTAACTCCAGAATTTTTTTTGTGTTTTATAACACATAATGTGTAAATGTATCTTAAAGCTTCAAAAGATATTTTACTTCAGTGTCGTGACTATGACCATTGCACAGGCTGAAGATGAGACTTCTTTTTTATTCTACAGTGAAACCTCATTATAATGATGCTATCTGTTCCCTGAAATTGTGTCAGACAACTGAATATGTCAGATAAATGAATCACATAAACTAGAAAATGCACTCTTTGTTCCTCAAAATGTGTGTTGTTAAGTGAATATGTCGGATATCTGAGTGAAGTTGTAGTGAGTTTTGACTGTACTACTGTAAATTGCTTTATTTGCATATGTTTTAATTTGCACTTTTTTTATTTTGATGTGTCACTGTAGTTTTAATTTCACTATTTTGGACCTACTATTTCACTGTGGTTTTATTTTCATGGTTTAGTGTCATCAGCTAAATAACAATACAGCAAAATTAAACCATTTACAGTGTAACAAATTCTGATTTTGTTTGTTCTGCATAAAAGGCACATGCATGTATACTATGTTTTTTTTTTTTTTCAAAATGATATGTCTGTTTTAAAGTGACACTGTAACAAACCATTTAATAACTACATTTGCATGTACTGACTCTCAACATCATGAGAGACTATTAAAAGAGAAGAGTTCTGTTATGTGAACATTTTGTGTGGTATTTATGCAATGTCCAAATTGTTCACATGGTATATGCATTAAAATCTCCTTATCAAAACCACTTAAAGGGCTGAAAAAGCATCGTCCTAAAAGGGGAGTGGTATTATAAGAGGATAAAATTTAATTTTGTAAGGGTAAATAGCAATGAAATTGTAACTGTGTTTGTAATATACAAATGTGCTCTTTATGGAGATGGTCTTAATTGAAGATTCTGCTGTACCATGCATATGCATATTGCTGCCATCCACACACTAGTCAATTTGTGTACATGTATGTGCTGAAAATCCTGTATATGTACACGTTTTGGTAAAGTGACATGTCTTGAGTCAACCAATTATGATTGAAGTACCCCAAATATTTTCATATTTGTCAACAATGGCATGTACCCATCTGTACAGAGTTTCAATATTTACCTGCACTCTTATTTTGAGGGGACTTGCAGGAAAGACATTCAGGTGATTGCACGCCATATTAATACAGGTGAGGTTTCTTGCCAGTTCATGTGCCTATTTTAGATGCAAATTTACTCTTTCATTTTTTTTTATCAGGACAGGGATGTTGGTGTGTTCCTTTTTCGTGTTTATACTCCTAAGCTGTTCATTAATTCTGGTTATAATTGCTTGTGAACCCATTCAGCAAAAGCTAAAAAAATTCTGGAGTCCCAACAATTGAAATATACATATTTATGTACATGATACATGTACATTAACTTTTAATTGGAAATGGGACCATTTACATGCATTTAAATTTGCTGCTATTTTTGTTTTTCCTGTTTTACATATTATCATAAGCAAGTGGAGGAATGGTTATATTTTGTCTGACTTTGCTCCACCTTTAGTATCTTCAGTCTTTGAGATTGGGTATGATTTTCAAGTTCAGTATCTTAAAATTGTCGTTTTAAATGAAGAATATTAAATCTCAGTTTGAGTAGCTTTGCAAGTTTACAAAACAAAAAGGAACATGTGCAGAAAAACTGTCTTTTCTGTACCCTTTTGGGACCCAACAGAAATGTTAGAATGTGAAAGGTGTTTGTTAGTCATGGGTTGGGTGTTGGCATGAGTGTGTCCATTATATATATATATATATATATATATATATATATATATATATATATATATATATATATATATATATATATATATATATATATATATATATATATATATATATATATATATATATATATATATATATATATATATATATATATATATATATATATATATATATATATATATATATATATATATATATATATATATATATATATATATATATATATATATATATATATATATATATATATATATATATATATATATATATATATATATATATATATATATATATATATATATATATATAAATGCATACATGTATGGTTAGGTGAACACACTTGGTATATATTTTTTCACACCAGCCTTTCTTTTTACATGATTGTACATATTGATTCAAAACCAACGATTTAGTAATTTTGATCCAAGAACTTTACATTTGATTCTATACTGCTGCTACAACAATGTAAATTTGCCTTTGAGTCTACAAATACATATTGTGTTTTTATATATGTGAATGTTCAGTGGTGACAGCTTCAGTTTGGATTTTGGGATCCAAATTAAGTGTTCAGTGTTCATGAGTGAGATGTCTTCACAGCATTTTCTTTTAAATAGCATGTAAAATATTTGGACCCCAAATAGTGTTTAGATATGAGAAGTGTTTATCAGTCAAAGGTATGCAATTGCACAGGTTTCACTGCAGTATATTGAAAATAGGTTCCTCCCCCCCCCCCCCAAGTGCTTATTGCTATCAGCAAATATAGTAAATTAGTAACAAGAGCAATCATAACTACTGCCAATGGAATTGGCCAACATGTACCAGTAAGATGTTGATAGGCTTTAAATAATTCAATGTCATTTATAGAACATGTGTCCGGGTTCCCTGGTATCCCATGGAAAGATTGATCGTTATGCTCAGTAGATGTTAATATCAAAAATGATTAGTATCTCTACAATTTATTTTTGTTAGGCCAACCAGTAAAAGGTTTTTGTGGGCTCACTTTAATGGCTACCTTTATTATGACAAAGCTAATACAGCTAACATTTTGATATACTATTGCCAACCTGGTGGAGGTTGAAATGAAGAAGGTAGTGACAATGTGTGAGCATGCATCCATGGCTGCAAAGGCCACACTTGTAGCACTGGGGTTAAGGGCATGCTTCCCAGGAAAAGTTTGGAAAATAGGCATTTAATTATGCATATTTTGGCCGTCAGTAGGCAATTTGGACACATATGTATGTCATCATCGGCCAATCTGTCTATTTTTGACAGACTACGGTGACTTAAAATTTTGTTTTGGTTGAGTTTTGCCAGAAAGTTTTGAGATTTTGAGTTGGAGCCATGAGTTTGTGGGATATCTGATGAGGACCATTAAAATTTGGGAGACTCAAGGACATTCCATGATTGTTTGCAAGACAGTGTTGATGTTAATAATGTAATGATTTTGCGAGGTTTGAATTGCTGAAAATGATGTTAACAGGTTAAGGCTCTTCTCAAGGACACAAATTTAGAGGTATAACATTTGTCATTTCATTAACATTTGGGTCAGGATTTTTATGCTACAGTATTTTTTGAAAGATTTGGCAAAACTGTGCATTTTCATTTTCAGTCTGCAAAGTTTTTAGGAGGGGAGTATGCCTTTCATTTTGTACATTAAAATAACATAACACAGTGCAATATTGAATTGGCATACACTACATAAACAGAGTTTGTAGAAATTTGGCCTTACCTTATACATGTAAACAATTACATGATTCACCTTGCCATGTGCAGTAAATGCAAATATCATGCATATAATGATTATTTTGTATCTGTTTAATGCAGGAAACTCTTGAGAGCTAAAATATGCATGAAAGGTTTTGCTGTTTTGTTTCCCATCCAGTCGAAGATTCCACCTAATTTCTTATTTTGTATGCAATACTGGAGAGTGATCTTGAAACTGCAGCAGAGAGTGGCAGTTGGCGGCAGCCAGCAGCAGAAAAATGAATAAAAAGGCCTGCCGCTGGGTGCTACTGTCAGCTGCCAACCCCAAACACCCCTGCTTCCCCTCAGCAGCAGACAGGAACACTGCTGCAGTGCACCACCAAATGCCACTGGTCACTGCGAAATGCCACTGAAAATGTGACATCTGCTGCCAAAAGCATATACTGGTGCATGTTACTTATCCTCAATAGAAGTCTTGTGACTTGGCTGACTGATGGCTTGAAGATCCACTTTGCCTGGATTCTTTGCTATCAAGTACAGCAATTTCTTGATTGATAGTCTTTATACTCGTCATTCATGTGCATGTACTCAAATGTACCAGGAATAATCTAGCATTGCTATTCATGTGTGACACTTATATCCATTATATTTTACAGCTTATGATCAAATAATGAAGTGTGCACAAGACAAAAATACTGTGAACAGTTCACAGGATGAAACCACATGGTTCATGAAAATGGGTAAGCTTTTCCAGGAAATAAAATGCTCATCATTTTTGAAACAATATCCACAAAATACAGATCAAGTTGATTATCTGAAATACATCCCATTCATGACAAACAGATTATGTCGAATTGATTGTGTGGGGGTTTAATAGCTGCTAGTGAATCAGTATATTTAGAGTTGCAAAACAAAAATAAAAGCTGTCCCTAGTCATCTAAAAAGTACAAATTGATACTTTGTCCCTGCTCAACTTTATAATCTCCATTTTTAATTGTATTCTATGAACTAGAAGTCATCATTTTGCATTTATGGTTTCGCTATAAAAATGTATGGCCTGGTGCATGGCAAAGACTTTTTAAACACTGTAAATTGTTTAGATTGAGAGAGTTTGTGCTTGCTGTGAAAATGGTTTTATCTGGGGATCAAATATGACTGTTTTGAAATTTGTATACTGCAGCATGGAATTTGGCTCTACAGTGTGAAGACTACTGTGAAGATATGCTTCAGTTTTTCCTTTTATGTTCAAAGGTAAATCTAATCTTGGTGCTCTCAGTGATAAATGCAAAAAGAATTTTGTTCTGCTATTAGATAATGCCGATATGCATGTAATTCATAATTGCATGGCTTGAAAGTTTTTAGTTCAGCTGAGAGGTCAAGAGGTTGAGCAAAAAGGATGGGTGGTTATCCGTCATCATCCATTTATAATTATATTTCTGATGTCTCAAAAATCATCCCTCAAATCCTTTTTAAACCTTGGTTGGCTTCATTCCAAGTTTTTTCTCTTGGTCACATTTTCAGTGAATTTTTATGTTTCTGGGTGTTTTTGAAAAGTTTTTAAAATGCTTGTATTCTTAACCATATAAGCACTCTCTTTGAGGTTGCAAGGAGCAATATACTTGTACTTCTGGGTGCCCCTGCACCTTACTAATGTATTTTGCAACAGTTGGCATCACAATTTTTTGCCCAGCTGACTTGTCAGCTAGCTGAGCTTTCCTTGTGGTTTGTCATCCTATCTGTGTATCATGCTGGTGATGCCTCTTTAAAACTTGGAACAAGAAGTGTGTATTTTATCTGCAAAATTGCATTCCTTGTGGAAATCCCGTATCACTGATACATGATACACAGTTGACTGAAGAGGCATAAAATAATCAAACTGGCAAGACATTGCATTTTCATTGATGTGTCACAACAACCAGGATGCCCCTACCCAACTGGGAAAATGCCCCCCATCCCCCCCATTCCAAGGTTGTTCTATAGATCAAGGCAAGGTTGTGATTGCATTTGGGTAACCTTGGCCTAGTTGTTAATCATGTTAATGTCATAGGGCATGCAGCTATTTAATTTCATATCTGCATTTTAACTTAAAAAACTATTTGAGCTGAAACACCTGATATCACATTTTTATGATGGTTCTTTTGTAAATACAAATTCATAGTTCCATCTAAGTGACCTTGATCTTAAACTTAAGGTCACAGGCCAACTTGAGCAAATTTAAATAAATTGTCAACCATTTCACTACATATAGTGACTGCAGAGTAAAGGGAAAACATACATGTATCTGATTGCTTTTGATGGCAATGCTATTTAAGCCACACAAGTTTATGATCAATCGACTCACATTGAGCACAGGACTGTCATAGTCCTCATGCTGGTGGTGTATGATGGAGTACTTGAGCTATAAGTGCTTGAAATATTGAACTCTTGACCATTGATCATAATTTTCTTGTGATTATAGTCATTTCAAGTATTGGTTTAAATTGTGAGCTTTTTCATGCTACATTATGCCATGCTTGTCCTACATGTACCAAGTCAAGTTTCACATTAAAGCCTTCAGCTAATACAAGTTTGAAGTAATTCAAAGTGACTGAATTTTGCAGTTGTCTAGTTTGGGTCCTCATGACATGGCCAGCCTAGTCAGACAGAAGACCTGTCTGTTTATGGCAGCAGCTGCTTGTCTGCAGAGAGCCAGGGAGCTCAAAGAGCAAGCTGAGAAGGTTTGTAGAGTTACCCATATCATATCAAGAGATGCTATATGGTTTAATTTTAATACCATTTCTTCATGATAGAAAAAAGTCTTTTACTTGCAAAGTGCAAAAAAAAAAAAAAAAAAAAAAAAAAAAATTACCATGTTACCATGAAATACCTGTATACAAAATAGAATTTAATTTCCTTTTCAGCTTACAGTGTAAAATAAATGCCTGACACAATAAAATTAAGTTTTAGGCACATCTAACGTGAACTGTTAATTGAGGTATATATACATTATACAGTAATTTCTTGAAAATATACATGTTTTCTTATCTGCATCCACTATTCCAGTATCTCCCTATGTAAAACTACAAGTCAAAAAAGTTGACAGAAGGAAGTTTCACCTTCTTTGTGTTTCATGTGTCATCAAAAGTTTTGTTACCATAAATTTATGGGACATGACATTATTACCCTTCGGCCTTATCAGGCCAACGGGTATTGTCGTACCCAGCGCTGTCCGTCTGTCCGTCTGTCCCGTGGTTTTACCACCATAACTTCAGAAATTTTTGAGACAGGACTTTCAAATTGCACATGATATTACACTTCTGTATGGCCTAATTTGTGTGCAAGCATAGTTGACCTTGATGTAATTCTTAAGGTCACACAGTGGTCACATGTGCTAAGCAACATTACTACTCTAACTATTGAAAGCCTGCATCTAGCAATCTAAATCTTACACGCAAGAAGCTTCATAGAGTGATCTAGAAGCCTATTGAAAATCGAGGTCATAGCTCTATATTTGACCTACTTTTTGAGGTCAAAGGTCAAGTGCACAATGGTGGTATTGGTATAAGTAAGGAAGTTTTTAAGGTGGAAGCTGTGAAGCTAGTGCGCAGTGAGACTGGCAACTTTGGATCGCAATTACCCATTTAATTTTTTCACAAGTACATTAAACCTATATATTTTCTGATTACTACATATTCATAGATTTGTATCCATCGAGTTTTTTTGCAGGATTGGAATTTTTGGAGATTTTATAGCATTCTCTCTGACTTGGTAGGATTTTCACATTTTTCGCGCAGAAGTGACACAAATTTTTTTTTCCAGTTGAAATCAGAAGACATTTAAAATATATATCAATATCCAGGATCTAATTCAATGGTTAGTCCTGAAATAGCATAAATAAAAAGTTATGAAATTTTTAATTTAGTCCTGACAGGTTGTTCATTTTCCTTCTATAAATTGCTCCAAAAGTCACGGAAGGGGTTGTCAGAAAAAAAATCCTGGGAACTGTTCCTGGATATGATATTTTTCTTTTAATGCCCGTTGATTTTAATGTGATAGGGCTATTTGTACATTTGTGAGGCGAGATACAACTTGCAGAGGTTGAGCAAAAAACAGTTCCGAGAAAATCGCATTAAAAGAAAAAGTTGCCAATTCTTATGCATTTATGGCTGTAATATGACACATACACATTTCTTCTGTCCTGTGTTTTAACTATTGCGGAAATAAACTTGTAGCTTTACCTCTGTGATGTTGTCATGAAACAAAAGTATATTTTGTGACTTAAATCTCGACTTTTTTTAACTTGGGAACCCCACACTTGGCTTGTTTGGGTGTGGGTTGACATGCGGCCTTCCATATTTGGGGACCAGTAAGTGGATTGTGCTAATTTGTTTTTAAATCAATAGAGAATTTCAAAGTAATCAGAACAATGGTAGTGATTAGTCTGAACTGGCCCATTCTTCTCTCCACAGCTAATGGTTTCTTATGAGGGACCCTTGTCAATAGCTCAATTGGATTCCAGGGTCATGGACTAATGACTGCAAACAATGACATGGTTCATTATCATGCCCATGCAAACAAAGCCATGTCTCCGGCACTGTTTAAACTTTTCATTGTCAACAAAAGTTTTGAGATCAGGTACCTCATATAAATTTTATATTCACACATCTGAGTTTTTGGGAGCATGTAGTTTAAGTATCAGACTATCCAAAAATATGAATAAGTGATTTGAGGTTATCCAAAGGTGCGGCTTCAGACCTTCCACCTTAAGTCAGTTACATGAAATTTTATACACACATGTATCACAGCCAAAGAATGTGTCATGAATCAAAAGTAGGTCCCAGGTCAAGTATCTGGGTCACAGTGACCTATTCATTGAAATTTTGTTTACCACTATAACATCAGAAATTGTTGAGACAGGACTTTCAAATTGCACATGATATTATACTCCTATGTGGCCTACTTTGTGTGCAAGCATAGTTGACCTGGACATAAGTCTCAAGGTCACACAGTGGTCACATGTGCTAAGCAACGTTACCACTCTAACTATTGAAAGCCTGCATCTAGCAATCTAAATCTTACACGCAAGAAGCTTCAAAGAGTGATCTAGAAGCCTATTGAAAATCGAGGTCATAGCGCTATCTTTGACGTACTTTTTGAGGTCAAAGGTCAAGTACAGAATGGTGGTATAAGTAAGGAAGTCCTTAAGTCAGTTACATGAAATTTTATACACACATGGATCACAACCAAAGAATGTGTCATGAATCAAAAGTAGGTCACTAGGTCAAGTATCTGGGTCACAGTGATCTATTCATTGAAATTTTGTTTACCACTATAACATCAGAAATTTTTGAGACAGGACTTTCAAATTGCACATGATATTATACTCCTATGTGGCCTACTTTGTGTGCAAGCATAGTTGACCTTGACGTAATTTTCAAGGTCACACAATGGTCACATGTGCTGAGCGACGTTACCACTCTAATTATTGAAAGCCTCCATCTAGCAATCTAAAGCTTACACACAAGAAGCTTCATAGAGTGATCTAGAAGCCTATTGAAAATCAAGGTCATAGCTCTATATTTGACTTACTTTTTGAGGTCAAAGGTCAAGTGCACAATGGTGATTTTGGCATAAGTAAGGAAGTATTTAAGGCAGTTTCATGAAATCTTATACACTCGTGTGTCACAACCAAAAAATGTGTCATGAATCAAAAGTAGGTCACTAGGTTAAGTATCTGGGTCACAGTGACCTATTCATTGAAATTTTGTTTACCACTATAAGTTCAGAAGCTTTTGAGACAGAACTTTCAAATTGCATATGACAGTACACCACTGCAAGCATTATTGACCTTGACCTAACTTTCAAGGTCACACAGTGGTCACAAGTTTGGTGATTGACATTGTGCATCTAGAAATCTAGATCTTAAAACAAAAGAAGCAACATAGGGTGATCTAGAAGGTTATTGAAAGTCAAGGTTATACCTCTATATTTGACCTTATGTTTTTGAGGTCAAAGGTCAAGTGTACAATAGTAGTATTTATGTAGGTAACTATACCTGATACTATGGAACACTATTCCTATTCACTTACAGCAAAAGAGATTGAAGGCGGCTGAAGGGTACCGCGTTCTTTGAATGGTATTTTTAATCAGTTAGCACACTTGCATATCTAGAGCTACTGTTGTGATTACTCTGTATCATGCTTTAAGTCAGGCCTACCACACTGTTGCAGGAGCAAGCATGGAGACAGGCCCTTGAGCATGTATCAGAATGTCAGTGTGTCTGTGGTCGAATTGAGGAGACTTGCATCTCTAAGTCAGGTGATACTATACATTTTGGTTCAAAGTGTGTCTTGCACTGTGTCAGTACATGCAATAGGGACAACATAATTAAAGTTTCAGATATCTGTATTTCTAATTCAGATATGTGAATTAGACTGGAAATACAGATATCTGTATTAGAAATACAGATATCGGAATTAGAAACATAGACATGATTGGCTAACTCGCCCACATGGTGAGACAAAGGCCAGCTGAATGGTAGGGGCAGGCCATTAACTACAAGTGCATTGCTGCATAAATACATTTGTGCAATGCACACAAATTACTTTTCTGACATTTTGGTAAAGCACTACACTATTATTTGTTGTGTTTTGTCATATAGCTGCCTTGTGCCTTGGATGATTGATGGCTTTTCTCAGTTCAAAACCCTCACAAGTGGACAACTCTGAACTTATGAACGAAAAAATACTTTTCTAATATTAAATATGCTATTTTCAAAAATAATTAATTTGTATGGATGTAAATATGAGTATTGAATTTTGCAAAGTGTGACTTAAAGTTTTTTGTCTTTGTCAAGAGATTGTCAGTTCTCTGCACATTTGCTATAATGAGATAATGCTCATTATTAAAGGCATATGCAAAGATTGGTAGAAGTGTGTGGTGCAGGGGCACATTACGATTTCCTGTCTATCATGATCCATTCTGTGAGACAGCAATTTACTTTTAAGTATATCATTTCTTTGATTTTATGGTCCATATTCATCTCTTCTACCTGGATTTGATATTATTCTTGAGGATACACTACTTTTTCTGATTTACCTCACCAGTTTAGTGGGCATCACTCAAACTTCTTTGTTCTCAGTATATTTGCCATTATGAGCTAATGTTCAATATGGCAGAGAGAACTGCCATCTCTTCATTATGACCATAAACTCCCCTTTGGCGATGTCCCATTCTATAATATTGTTCAGTAATATGCTTTTCTTGCATGCAGATAGCCAGAACAAGGACAGTGCTATGGTTCTTTTAATGTTGTATGAGTTTGAAGCCAAGGCCA